>JAQGBU010000085.1:0-71618 GCA_034698605.1 Isotoma decorata
TTTGAGATGGATTTTAAAATAACTTACACCTGTGACCGCTCAGTAGGTCAAGTTAGAGTTTTAAAATATAGCCTATCGTCTTTATTTTATTTTTTTATATTAAAAACAATAAGTTTCGTTTTTATAAGTTGCACCGTTCGAAAGTAGTATTGGCAAAACACTAACAGAGCCTCATCCCTAGCGTTTTATCTAATGTAGATCTTTTGCGACGACAAGTTTTACAGCGACCTAATCAGTAAAATTGTCCATCCGTCAACCAATTTGAGCAATGATTTGTTAAGATTGGACCTAATTACGCTAGTTAAAACTTTCCTAACACGGGTGAGGCGGAGGTTATTCTGCGACGCACAACGACTCTAGACAAACATAATATGTGCCAATTAAAATGTTGTTACAGTTTGAAACTTATACAGCTAACACGGGTGTGTGTAAACTCAAAATCTAATCCTGATGAACGAATGATTTTAGGCAGTTATTATCATAAAATAAATAGGTGTGGAACTGCTAGTTTAGCCAAAATGAGTTAAAAGTCAGTAAAACTACACTTTCTCTTAGAGGTTCTAAAAGGAAAGCGTTAGAGACAACATGAAAGAGTATTCTTATCCTTACTGGAAGGGTGCATACAAAGGGTATCTTTTTCGCGACAAAATCTATCCTGTCTCAAAATGTGAAATGTCAATATATTATAGGGTTTCTTAAATATTATAAAAATTGTGTAACTACAAAGTTTTTAAGCAAGTCAACATGTTTTGACACCTTAAGAAAGAGCTCGGATGTTTTTGGTGCTTAAATTTCATAATGCAATCGCCTTGCAAATTTGATATACAAAAGTAATTTTACAAAAGCAAAAGCATACCGGTTTCTTTTTAAAAAACTGGCAGTTGAGTTGTATCAATTATTTTAGAAATAGAAAACAATTTTCAAGGTTTCTCAAAGAAGACAATGATTAGTTCAAGTATACAAAGAAAAAGATTTGTAATTGTTTGAAACTTATTTGTTAAAAAAATAAAGTTCAGTTGATGTTGATTGACTTCACTAGTTTATTTTATTTTTTACACAAAACGAATTGAAATCGCAGAAACTACTTCATAGTAAGGCAAATTGATCGCTTGGTGCAAAAAAAGTTATATTTTGTGTTTTGAATGCACTATAAGCTTTTTAAATATATACTGCTCGTAAAGCCCACTTTCGAAAACAAGATTTACATGATCATATGCAAAGAAACAAGGAGCACTTTGTTAAATTTAATTTTCTGAAGGTTCCCATGAAGGGAGTGGTGGTCGCTATATAAATGAGTAGAATTGTTAGCAGAGTCGAAACTATAATCGATTAATACACACGACCATATTTTGACATCAAACTCACTCATGGAATTCAAAACTTTGATCTGTGACATTTAAATTGGTCAAGTCAGAGTTTTGAAACCTATGCTACCCCACTTAATTTTTCCCCTCTTTCGAATACTACATTTCATTTGCGTGTACTTTCAGCAGTTTTGAGTCAATGAACCTAGAGAGTACTTTTGAGTCAATAGGGTGCCTTAAACGTACATACAGAGAATTCACCGCTTGTATTACTGCTATGCAAGTTAATGTACAGAGCAAATGAATTTCGAAATTTGGCAGTCGGTATGTACTAAAAGGTGTTAAGCCCAGCTAAAATTCTTCAAGAAGAATGTATGCAGAACAGACTGCTTATGGAGTAACTTTTCAAACTTACATAACTGACCAAGTCCATTCAAGCTTTGTTCATAGAATCAAGTACTACACTGTCTAAAAAGCCTGCAAAGGATTTGTTAATCTAGAATTTACGTAGAATATCTATGTCAGAAAGTTTTACCAAAGTGCTTCCGTAAGCTTTAATGTGATCAATGGATTTGAGAATGATTTGATTATTATGAAAATGACCTGATGATTGGCTTGTAATTTTAAGTTGAATCCCCGTAACTGTTGATTGCAAACTTCCAAAGTTCACTTGGTTTATGCTGATTTACATAAGGCTGAAAATTAGAATTAACTTTCACTGAAGTTTGTTAAAGTTTACTGAGTTACCAAAATATGCATGTAATTTAGTCTGCAAAGGATTTGAATCACCATGAAAAATTTCAAGAGTTCGAATTTTATGAATAATTCAATACTACAACATTGTTTTAATAGAATTCGATCATTGATTATGCAGTTGAATTCTGCAATGCCCTTATGTAGTAATAAACTCTTCTATATAAACGCTTTGTAACGAAATTAGGCTTCCTAAGGAGAGCCAGAAAATATAACATGCAAAAGCAGTAAAAAAATCTTTTGCGTAAGTCATTATCAAATTAAATAACAACGAAATATATGAGATATAAAAATCATCTCTAGCACAATTGGAAAATGATTGACAAGAACAATATGAAGAGAATGCTACAATGTCACATTTTAAATTAAGGTGTTACTCATGATAAATAGTTCTTTTAAAGAAAACCAAGAAAACGTTGTAAACATACTACTGTTCTTAAGCATATATAGTGACTAAAAGAGTTATGCAGAGGATGCGAGGTGACAGTTGGGAACAAAACCTTTTAGAGAAGAGTGCAAATCGGTATTGGTTGGGTTTGTTGGTATGTAGGAAGAATACATACTTCTGACTTTTTGAATGTATTCAACTGTTAAAATAGAAGATATTGAGAAAGACTGACATAAAACGTCATTCTGAATAAATGTGTTGCCTTCTACGACGGAATAGAAGTGTTACAAAGTATAGGAAGATGCAGAGGTAATGGTAGTTGCTCGAGGGTTATCAAACTTTTCAGGATTTTGCACTCGATTTACCAAAAGCCTTGTATTCATTTCACATTTGAAGGAAACTTCCGAATCTGATGACAGACACTCTCAGCTTCCCTAGTTTGACCTTGTTTGGCTCAATTTGTAAACGATGGACAATGTTTTCTTACATGTCGGTCATTTTATTGACTTTTTATGAAAAGAGAAGTAGGAATAATACGACTTTCTTATACAGTATATGACATGTAACCAGCTAGTTTTCAGGCAGATATAAAATACATACTCATACGGGCTTGCTAACATAATATTGCTATTTTATTCCATATGTTATAAATTAAACAGGTAATAGGAGACTAAATAAAATAGCCAACATGCAGGTGCGAATTAAAATCAAAGTATTTTTTAGTCATTTCCAGTGTGCCACACCAAAGCTAATTTTGACAAAAACTTCCAACTCAATTTTAAAAATTTGATAAAAGTGGCAATGCTTATTGAAGAAACAGTACACAGAAAGATGTACGTAGGTAACACTCATGAGATTCTTCAAGTTTCGTTGTCATCTTTAATTGCTTTCCACTTTTTCATCCTGCCAATTTCCTAGGACAAAATAAACTACAAAAGTTTCTTTTTGCTACTCCCTAATGTTCAATGAACACAAAAAGTGTTTTATTTAGGATTTTCTCCCAAAAAATATATCCCAGTTTCTTACACCACAATGCACAATTAAGCTACAGAAAGACCGTCAAGAGCTAGGATTGTCCACGAAACACTTATCTGATTGGTTTTATATCCCTAGTTCAAATATGTACTGTACTTAAGTGAAATATTGCCCGTTACCGATCTTTGACACTCAAGCATTTTGTCATACAAGAAACAATAGGAAACTAATGAAAAATTTATTTAATTTGCCATGTCAAAATCTATATCGATATTTTGAGGTGTCTCTAACAAGAATTAGCTTTCACTGATTGAACAGTTTTTATTTTCCTCCAGTTAATGTACTTTAGAGCTCATGTAATTACAAAGTGCTTCTAAAGTTGAGGGATGTTAAATTCCAAATAGCCTACTATACCTATTTTATATTTACAAGATTGGTTTTTTATTTAGTAAAAAATTAAATTTGTTTTCCAATCACATATCGTTTTTTTTTTCATTTTCAGCCCCCATAAAACCAACAAAAACGCAGCCTGACTGTCTCACTAAAATTTTTAATGTCTTCAAAGTTTTCGGAGCAGCTTTTACCTCAAAAGAAAAGTATAGAGTCAATCATTATTATTATATTATTACTTGAGTTTTGAGAGTTCAATAAAGTTTTTCTTTGTAGTTTATAGCACATCAACGGGTGGTTTTTTACGTTATTCATGGTCCAGTAGCTTTGTGTCTTGAGTCTCCTGTGGTGGCCTTAAGTGGCCTACTCACCATCACAATCAGACCTAACCCCACCCATATACAAGGCCTCACGTATTAGAGTGAAGTAGTTGACTAAAAAACTGGAACCCCGTGTAATACTCCCCAAAACAGTGGAGTAAATACCCCCATGCATCATGTACTCTTTAGTCATCAACTTCATCCTTAGGTCTAAAAAGAAACTCACACAAATTACTTCCCGTGGAGAAATGAAAGAAAAAGTTTCTGTTGGAATCGGCAGGATCAATGATTCATCTAATTTGTAGATTTGACGACCTTCTTCATATTAGACTTAATGGAGTGTAATCTACTTTTCAACCCATTTCCTTTTAGTTGCATTGGCTCTGACAGTAGTAGAAAAACATCCGGGTATTTCTTTTTCTGTGGTTGAAAGAATACCATAGAAGAAAAATCACAATGTTTTTGGAAGAAACCTGTGGTGACAAACCTTGGATGATGGCTCTTTTCTACGCTTTTTATTTTTGAGTGAAAGCAGAAGTAGTTGACTCAAAGCCATAGCAGAGTAGTACACAGTGTAGAGAGTAAAGCTTATATATAAGGAGTTGTTAATGTCAATTACTTCCAAAGGGCATGCTTTAAACACTAGTCTAGCCTTCTTATTTACTCAGCTAACAATAGGGCTCTTACAATTAATTAGTGCAGTATGGCTTGTGTTAAAATTACATTTACTAATTCCCTCATCAGCAGCCTATAAGCTCAACTGACCCTGAACTTTGATTATTGTTATTACTTGAATGATCACTATTACTATCTTTTTTGGCGTAATGATACTGAAAATTGGGTATGGTGTTTTTCTCTTACCCTTCAAAGCTGCAAATGGTGACTTCAATCAAATATAGCAAAGACTAGTAAACATTTTGCAAAACTTTAGCACAGCGATGCAAGCTCAGTGTTTTCCTTTTAACTTTACAAGACTGCATTCTTTAAGATAAAAAAACGTATGATTGCTTTATACTTTCAGATAAAAAATCAACTTGTATTAAAAGTAAAATGTTTGAAATTAGTTGGAAAGTCTGAACTTGCAAAAATTGCACTTTTAAATGCTGACAAGGAAAACCATAAGTATAACAGTGAAGTTTAATGCACTTGAAGGAATGAATAAGGGAAAAATATCATGAGGTCGGTTGGTGGCTGGTAGTAAGCTGGGTAGGAAAACGTTTGTTAGCCTTTTGGTATCCTCTTATAGATTAAATACTTTGAGACTATGAAGGAAATATTAAAACAAATCAGAACTCTCAAGCTGTAAGTTTTAGACGAGAATCATTGCTTCAATCATGCAGTTGGAATTCAGTGATGTATACCTATTGTGGGATTCCTAATAAATCAAAAGTAAGACATTTATTGTCATTATTTTACTAACATTTTTGCTGATTTGGCACTACGATTCTTCAATTGAGTTTTTTGAGCTTTGAGAACCCTTTTAACTTCGTGCAGTTTATTTTTACACCACAGTACCTCAGGTAAACTAAGCTAAGGTAACTCTGAGTTAAGGTCTTAACTTATATATTACCTCTTTGGTTAGGGTGCCGTAGTTAACAGGATACTTTTTAATTTATTACATGGTGAGTCGAAAACAGTTCTAATCAGTGTCTGCAGTGCGCAGTGGCTTTCTCCTTTCATTATCCACCACCATCCACCAACTGAAGCCAATTATCCAGTACTTTAGCGCAGCTGATATGAACGACCCCTTTATAGCTATATTATATACGTGGTTTCTTGAATAAAATATGTTGATTTGTTTTTTTTACAAAATATTGACATTAGAGAATAATAGTGAAGATGACTTACACAATAAAATGTGAAGATAAAACAATCGAGAATTTTTTTCGTTCAGTTAAAAATGAAAATTCTACAACATTTTTGTACAAAATAAGTACCTACCAGCCAAATATTTGCATATTGATAAGCAAAGCCAGTTGAAAGCAAGGATTGGTTGGTAGCGCATTCAAGTGTACTCCATTGTAATGGATGCATTCACGATTTTTGAAACTACCGTTAGGACCGTTTATAGAACCCCCCTGGATTAAAGCCCCCCTAAATAACTCCCCAGGTCTGGCTATTGGTTTCAAAAAATAACTCCCCCCACCCTCCGAAATAGAGACCCATTCCAAAAAATATAGTTTTGTGTAGAACATGAAATTAATTTGAAAAAATGAAAACATGAAGTAATGACACCAGAGAGTCTAGATCTAATTTAAAACCGACTTTTAAGGTTTCACATCTAAAATTGTAGATGATATAGGATATTTTGGATTTTGACGAAATAACTTGATCGTTTTTTGGACAAAATATTTATTGGTTTTTGCTTTGAAACTATTAGTCCCCCCGGAATAGAGCCTAGCCCTTTTTGAAGGGTTGAAAAAATAACTCCCCTTGGGGTTCTAAATCGCGTTTTACGGTAATTGGGTTTTGTTTTCTTAAAAAACTCTTATCCATGTAGAGTCAAAGTTCCAGTTTTGAATGTAAAAAGTACTTTCTTTGCCTAATGCATGATGAGAAGATTTATGCTACCTCCATGCTACGAAGTAATATGATTTAACCATCATTCATAAATATTGTGCATTCGATTGAAAACTTTATTTGCCTGAATTTGGTACATTTATGTCTCTAAAATAAATGTCAGTTGGTTGGGTAGAAATCAGAAAGGAAAGTACCTGTCTGTAACTCTCAAGATGAAGGGAATTGATTATGTTTTTTCATAAGTTGTCATACGACAAAAAATTTGTGGACAACCCTATTTAATAGGCATGTTACAGTCTTACAGTTTCTGCATCATTGCGTAAATTCATACGTATGTCAGGAGTGAGTTGAAAGACTTTCTATTCTTGTATCCAATGATGGGATGTAGGAGTATTATTATTTTTTTTATACATAATATTACACCAGAGTCGATATACATTTGAAGACTCCAAAATCGATTTCCCATCCGTCTTGAAAATTTTTACATTATTTGTATCTTGTTTGTGTAAAATGTCCTCATTCAAGTACCCCTACCATCTTGCTCGTAAAAGCCTTCGCGATTTTAAGGAGAAAAATAAAGTTTATGTCAAATATTTGTCTCACTCAATCTCGCGTAATTTTACCCCCATCAAACGTTTCAATTATTTTGTGCTTTCTTCATATGACAGCATGATTAGAAAGTTCAAAAAAAATTGGAGTAAAATTTTGCCGATAATGAAATACGAAATCTTGGTTATCTGTTTTGAAATTTTCCCAAGTAAATTCAAAATGTAAACGACTTTTCTTGTAGAAAAATACATTAGATCTCCCAGCATTGGGTATTTTCCAGTAATCACACATTATTCGGCCGTTATTTCAATTGTGTGTGTAAGTGTGTTTTTGTAAATCTGGGTGTCATTCAAATGAAACGGTGCTAGGTAACAAATCTACGAGGACACTTCACCGTTTCAAAATCAGAAGCACTCGAAAGAATTGTAATTTTGATTTGGTTGTCAGTTGGGGTCTTTTTTACGCTGTTATACACTCATATAATATACATCACCACAAGAGAATCGCATTGCCTTTGGATCTCAAGTCCTACATTTACAAGTACAAATCCTTTTGTTTCCTGTCTTTCGCATAATGCCAACCAAACAATGATTATGCTATGAAAAAGTTGAGAAAAAGGATTGGCCAAACACTAGGTCGTTAAAATGATGAAGTTTGCCTATCTACTATTACTTATTACTATTTTATTTACACTATCAGGATTATATTTGGTTGGAAAAAATATCAAAATGATCGGTTTAAGATTAAAAATTGAGACAAATTGCTAAAAATAAATCTCAAGACAGACCAACCAGCCTGGTTAAAGATAGTTTATAGTATTTTTATTTAGCTTTGTGATGTTGCTTTGAGTGTGGGGGGTGTGAGTCCACTTGTAATTCCAAAAAGTGACATAAAAGTGACAGGAAAAGCAACTTTGGGGAATGCATGAAAACGTACTTCAGAACTTCAGAACTAGAAATAGTTCAGTCTACAAATCAATGGGTTTCATGTTAGAAACGAAATAAGCTTTTTGTCTTTTTCGTGGTTTGCATAAATCATGTGTTGGATTTTTAAGCTTGCTGTTCTCGCTCTTCTTTGAGTCAACTGATTATTTTAGAAGCTAGAATTAGATGACTGTGAGTGTAGTCTGTATTAGCTTATAAGCTGTTACGCTCAAGTGGTTTACCGTTTGAAACGGATCCGTACTCTATGACCATGGCTCTTTTTTTATCCAGCCCTTTATCAACCTAGGTTACCTACTTTGATAGATTGATGTCCTTGTGGATAGATTAAGCTAAACAAACCAGCTAAGCTTTTGGTGCGGGTCTGAAAATTTCACATAACGCATTGGAAATACATTTGGGAATTACATAAATTTATGAACAACTTTTTTATTACAAGTTTTTTATTGTAAATTCTCTGGGCTAAATGTCCCATATGCGTGTCCCACATTCTCAAACCAGAGTTCTAGTCCTACTTTTAGTTTTGTCCCACACTTATTCCTACTTTCGGGAATTTTCTCTCTTGCTTTGTAGAAAAGTCCATCTAATTCAATTGAAAAACAATAGCGCAGGATAAATTCAAATCAACGTGTATGTATGCATTTGAAGGCAAAGGGTACACACAGATTAAAGGCTATACAGAGAATGCACAATTTTAACTTTAGCAATTTGTACGAATGGGAAAAAAGCCCTCGAGGAATACATTTTACACGGAAGTTTAAAAAAAAGTTTTTTTAAAATTGCTTATTTCTGTCAAAAAAAATTTTTATGGAGAAACTACATTCAAACTCACCTTTTCCCTTTAGTTAAATTTATAAAGGTTTCAGAAAAACAACCCCTAAGCTCCGACGAAAATACTATCTGTTGTTTAAAGTAGTATGTAATCTAGAATTACTAAGAAATGTTTAAAAATGGGAATTATTACTTGTTCCCTAAGTTTTTTTGTCTAGAATTTTGGCTGTTTCGTATTTCTCTGTCATAACAAATAATATAAATCCGATTTCGTACTACTTCTGCATAATAAATAGAGTTAATAGAGTACCGAATTCCACTGTCAATTGTCCATTAAATAGACCCAATCGGTCATAAGCTAAGTTAAAGAAATGTCTTGTAACTTGTAAAAAAGATCATACGCACATGATTTATGATATGATTCTTGAGAATTTGTTGTTAGTAAGATATACATCTATTATGGAATTGAGGCAAGGGAAATTTGTGTCCTCGTGTCGTTCACCTTGTCTCAATCGAAACTTACTACTGATATATTTACTGTCACTGTCCAAAATAACCTTCATTATTCTCATTTTGTGGAAACTTGAAGAAATGAAAGGGATGAGTGAATTTCAAAGGCTTTTATTGAATATTATTATGATAGTTAAATTGGCTTTTGTATTGAATCAACTACGCAATGTGTGACACAACACAGAGCCCTTATCAAGTTTTTTCTACAAAAAAGCTACTAAAAAAATTATAAATAAATTGACTATAAAGACTTAAATTAAAACTCTTTAGTTAGGTACTTATTCAGTTGAAGGAATTTCTCATGGAATTTGTCATTCAAAGGTGGTTTCAAGGATTCTGTAGAAATTTCACATCAATAATTCATTTCCATCACACGAGGTATAACATAGTTCTACTTCGAGGCATTTGGGTTTTATGTTTCATAGCTTTTTTATGTGTATTATTCTAAACATTTTTTAGCTGGTTAGTATATCCCGACCATTGGTGTTTACAAACTTTCATGTTACAGAGCAATTGTTTTTAATTCGAGTTGTTCAGGTTCGCTCATTGTTTCATTAATTAAGTAATTAATAACCGCTGATGCTACTGTGGTCGCATTTATTTAATTCGGTCCCCTTAATACTTCTGTCTGATATGTATTATTTATTATTTGCAGCCAGCCCCAGCCTACAGCCTGACAGAAAAATTTTGCAACATTTTGTTACTAGGTTTTATTTGATAGTAGCTCAAAGTAGGGTACATCAAAGCCGGGTGTTTTAGGGTTTTCTAAATAATGATATTGATCTGATCATGGTTTGTACCAGTGCAGTGTGAATTCAAAATGAGAGTTTCTTTATGTTTGACTAGTATGCGGATTGGTTTTTGAAGAACTGGTTATTTTAATGCAAACGATTTTAATCGTATAAACAAACATGTTGATTATATTTTATGAAAAACATGCATTCTATCACCGTTTATTAGAAATGAATAGTTTAATTCCTTCATAATGTAACCTAAGGACTTAAATTTGCATGCTTTTTAGAAAGACGACAAAAGTTTGGTAAAAAAACACTTTAATCAGCATCATTTTTTCTAAAAATGTATCCCTAAATGTAACAGTAAAATCAATAAGACAAAAATAAATTAAAGATAGAACTTACCAGCATTAAATAATAGGAATGAAAACAGTGAAATGAGTAGAAATCGTATGAAACGACTTTCAGAAGATGGGGATTCACTTCATCCGATGAAAAAAGTCCTTTTAATTCAAGTGAAACGAGATGATGTGGAAAATCACAAGAAAAGTCACTTACGATTATTAGCACTTGAAGAACAACAAAATGATAGCGACTTACCTACTTGGTTGGATCAGTAAACAAAAGAAAAACCCGAATTTCGGGGTTTTCTCTAAAACTTCGAAGTTGGCACGAAGTAACATGTACAAAGTGCCCGTTTAACCAACCAACTTTCTTTCATTGGTTTCTCAATGACAAATCGGCCCCACAAACATTTTTACCCTGCAGCTTAGAAATATTATGAAGTTTGCAATTAAACTGATAGAAGTTACTTCTGGCATGAACCATTTTCTTTCATTATTTAAGCTTTTATAGACAATCTTTTGAGAACTTCATTTATACAAAATTTTTACATAAGACTTCGTCATCACAAAGTTGCTAGCAAAAATAACTTTTTTATGCTGGCTTCACTTGTTAAGCTCAAAAAATTTATCCTTTATGTTTGTCGTATTTTTTCATACTTTTAAAGCGAAGTAACGAATATTTTGTTACTCACTGAATAAGTTGTCAGACAACGCCCGATTGAAACATTGAGCTTTAATGGGATTATTGAATAATATGTGTAGCATAACATGGATTTACAATGAGATCATGTCTGATTATGTTAATAAAGTCACATATTAAGAACTTTTGTTCCTGCAAGAGTTCCAAACAGTAGTAGTCAAAATACCACATGAAATTAACTATAAATTCGTTGTCTATAAAAAATGGGATTTGCAATTAATATCAGATTTCAGAATTAGAGGCTTTGGAAAGTTTTACAAAAAGTCGTGTTTTAATGTTTTATGTCTCATGTTTTAATGAGTATGATGAATGGAGAGGTTAAGCAAATTCTAGGAAACTTCCTTCCATTCATTACTAAGAATCAAGTTGAGATGAACTTTATTGCGATAGTCATTATTTTTTTTATTATTGCCTTTATATATTTTTAATTTAAAAGTGTTTTTTTTATTCAAAAGGAGCTCAAAGTTTTCGTCGACTCCTATCCAATCATATAGTCCAATGTTCAGTTTTTGTCACAAGATTCATATTTTTTTATCATTGCAGTTTTTGTATCAATCTGTTTTTTATTAATATTTCCAAAAGTTTAAAACATTTTGAATAATTTTGTCGAAATTTTTAATTAAAGTCCTTGCAAGCAAGATTGACCTAGTGTTGTAATTAGGAATTCTAGAAAAATATTCAAAGCTGTGTTTCTGGTGGGCCTGTGTACTAAACTGACTGTATGAATGAATATTTGCAGAACTGTTTACTACTTACAGTAGTACTAAAATGGCAAATTTTTCAACTTTCATTTTTATAAGCCTTGGGGGGGGGGGGGTTGACCTCAAAAATGTGTAATCTTTTGACTGTAAACTGCACATATATGAAATGTGAGCTGCCTTCCACCGCATCTTTGATACATGTTGCACTAGGTCCAAAATACATGAAGAATACCTATTAATTGACCCAAAACATTATACTATTGTAGTTTTTATTTTTTTATTATTAATATTGGATTACAATAACAGACCCAGTGCATGTGTACGTTGTGGTTTGTATCCCCTAAGGATTTGGTAACACAATTTTACAAATGCTGCATATTATAATAATTTGAAGGTTTGTAATTCATTTAAGGATTTAAAGTTCATTACAGCATAAATAAGTAGTATCAGAACTAAGGATTGAACTTCATGAACAAATTGGTCTATTTAACGCAGTTGACAAACAATTTTCCAGAATCCACATCCACTGCACTAGTCAACGTCATAATATAATATCTATATCTTTGGTCATAACTCAGCATTTTGTAACTTTCTTCTTCAAAAACTCATAAGATTCAGAATAAGATGTAATAAAAATTTCAATTGTGTCTTTCAGATCTACTTTTTCCTGTTTGCAATGCTGACTGGAAATTATTCGTATCATGTCCTTTCGAATCGGATTCCTACAGACGCAAATGGAACTATGGTTTTGAATATGAGCATTTTTAAATCCATCACCAACACTAACACGGCCACAACGAAACAACCAATTGCCACGCCCAACGACATTCGACTTCGGAATGAAAATCAGACTAAAAATGCTAAACTTGTGAATAACACTCGCAACGGCACTTCAGATGAGCCTACCACGGGTAAAATATTAAATTAACTATGCAGGCTTCTGATGGCGATTTTTTTTGTAGAAAACCCTCCTTTAAAAAGATTCTAAGCTCATGGGCACTTAATATTTCAAAAATTTGACAAGGTTGAGGATTCCAGGGGCACTTTTTAATTAACTGCAAAACATTTTAAGTAAATATTTAAATTGTTGGAAATTATATTCTACATTTTGTTTTTTATGCTTCTTCATTAAAAATGACCAAATTTAATGGAATACTTTATTAAAACCTTTACAAAGGATAATTTATTTTGATTGGGCTTTTTAAGATGTCAATCATAGTAAAAGTGCAAGTGTTAAGTATATTGATGTGTTTTATAAGCTTTGGAATGAGGAGTAATTTAGGGGGAGGGTTACAATTGTCAAGCTATGAGTTTTCATGGGTTGTATTTAGGAGGGGTTATAATCTCGAAAATACAGTAAAAATTGAAAATTCAAGGGTGAATATCAAATTTAGTTTTACACATTATTTTGTGGTTAATCCATTGACCACTTTTCCAGCTTAAACGGGTTAGTTGTTTAAGCTGAGCTGCAAAATAATTGTTATGAAGATGAAGAGGATATATTATGATGTGTTTTAAATTACAGGAGACCTAGTGATAGTTCTGGTGGATTTTTTCAGCGAAATTTGCGGCTTTTTTGCTTCTATCCTTCTAATTCATGGGATACATAAGGTATCAATCAACAACTTGTAATTTCGTTGTTTCACAAATAAAATTGGTTATAAATTGTCAGTCACTTTTTATTAATTAATTTTTCTTTGTGTAAAAGAAAAACTCTTTTCGTCATCCTCTTACACTTTTTCAAAGGCAATTCATATCACAAGGTAAGGTGATACATATGGGGGTATAGATTGTCTAATTAATGCCTTGAATAAGTTGAGTTGATTTAAATGGTAATTTGGACAAAAATTTCAGTAATATACGGTGCATTATTTAACTATTCAAAAATATCATTTCATTTTTAGATTCCGAAATAATTATTTCTCACATGGATGGTTTCAAAGACGCAGTAGCCTCATTTATCTTAATTAATTAAATTCTTTTCATCGTAATTTATTGTCGAAGGGCACAACTTGAACAGAAACAAACTGATACATTTAAACACATTCCTTAGGTCAGAATTAATTCTTACAAAAATTAACTAGGATGAAATATGAAATTTAAAAATTGTCAACAGGAAAGGAAAATGTTGATGGTTCCTTGGCTATTCATCGTACCTCTGCATACCTTCATCGACGGATTCTCTGTCATCAATATCGTCGTAAGTGAATCCTATAATCGTGTAAACATCGCCGTAAGTAAATTCCATTCTGCATTCTTGTGTACTCTAACTGTACTATACTCCTGACGACTTCTCGCAATTCGTATGTAGACCTACTATTTTGTGCCCATAATGGTTTTTAAAAGTAATTCCGGCTAGTTTTACCAATGGTTTTAATTTTCATGGAAAAACGTTACAGAAATTTCATGAAAATAGTGTCGTTGAGAGGTTGCTCATAAACTTGTTTTGGAAATATTTCCAAAACAAGTTTATGAGCAACCTCTCAAGAGGTTTATCCTATTTAGGATAAACCTCCTTGATGTTTTCAAACGGTAATGAATTGAACTTTCGGATGCTTTTCTTTCTTAAATGATGGATGACTTAAATTTTAAAAGTGGCGAAACCATCATAGTTAAGATTACTCTGCATTTTATTAATTCTTCATTGCCGTTTTAAAGATAAAAATCTCTTTAATGCAAGGGAATTCGGTCAATTTCAATTTTGCTTTTATTCATGCTTTTCACATTACCCATGTGACTATATATTAATTAAGTCCAATGACGGAATAAATTCCATATTTCTGAGATCTCATCTAGAAAATATTTATAGACATATCTCTGCATATTTAAATACTTATTTAGTAAAGAGCGCACCAATATGACAAAACGTAACAGTAGAAGTAAATTAATCCAGAGAGTCCTCAGTAATTTTTGTACGAAAAAATATTTGACAAAAAAAATTCTTTTTTGAATCTGTTTTGAGTGAAAACTCATCAATATATGAAAGAAACTATTCACCAAAAATATGCAAAGTAGTCATATAAGTTTTATAAACTTTTTAAGTGCCTATGATTTGTTTTTAGCGACTGGTATATTGTAAAGACGGTTTCTTTGCTTCTTTAGTACAAAAAAAAACTACAGCGTGGATGTATAAAAGGTGATAGGTATTAGGTACAGGATTTTTTTGTGGGATTTTATATGTATGTAATTTAGAAATTGATTCCATACGAGCGAGAAGGTACGTGGGAGATTAGAATGAATTGGATTTTGGGCGAATTGATGAAAATGGTTTTGTATGTGTGATTGGAATTTCAGAATTTCTACTTTCAGATCTTGTACCTCAGAAATGCCGAAAATCCGGAGCGTGAAGCCAATCGTGGATTCGTGATCTCGGTCACTGTTATTCTTGATATTATTCTTAATGTGGTCAACGTAAGGGCGTCTTATCTACTTTATAGTACAATATTATCTTCAAGTATATCTTTGCCTCGCAATTTGCTACCGAAATATTGTATACAATAGGATTAATCCATCTCCAAAGTCAAAGCTGAAAAAAATTGTCGTCCAAAGGGTTTGGTATCTGAATCGAATATAACTGACTAAAACTTTGTTGGTTATGGTTAAAAAAATAGAGAGATGATTTATTAGCTATCATATTTTTAAAACAGAAGTCATAAATATGTATACTTTTGTATGCACTGATTGCAACCCTAAATTGCCCAGCATTGATTCCAAAATCTGACATAAAGTTTAGGCAGCTGCAAAGTACACAAATGAATTTCGTAGTTGGTGTTGAAAACTCATGTTAAAGCAACCAATTGCATTTTAATTTGTTATGAATTTAAATTACGGAATGATTTATTTTGATACCAAACCAAAGTCTACAGTTTTATTAGTCTTAGCAGGACAGGGTTTTGAATATTTTTAAGGTTCACACTACAAAAATTGCCGATGGCAGATGATCAAAACTATTTAAGATATTTGATGGAGGCAGTAAGTAATTCTATAAAGATAATCTGTATCAATAATAGTAGACTGCGTATACATGAATTCCTTTCCTTTTGGTTCATAAATCCTTTTCCGATTTTTTAAATGAACATTTTCTCTTCCTTCTCATTTTCTTTGTTTTACATTCAGTACTGAAAATATTCTAGTAATAAATGTCTTTTATCTTTTTTAGAAAGAAAAAAGAGATTTCTAACCTTCTTCGAATATTACGTTTCATTCTAAAAGAGAAAAATCCTTTGTATGTGCCAACTGAGCCATGAAATTGAAACCAAACAGATAAACAGAATGCTATTTAAAATTCCAATTGCGTTTACCAATTTCAAACTTGAACTGTACACTTCTTTTTCTCAAGGTCTCTGAAACTTAAGATTACTTTTACATTACATCTTCAAACTTCAGATTAAAGCTATACTGTAAAATTGATTAAAACCTATTTGACAAAACCTGCATGCAATACTACTTGTTGAAAAAAGTAAAGGTGTATATAATCCATGATAGAATTTAGTATGTTGGTCTCTTAAGACGGAATGCTACACTATTAATTGAAATGGTACCTTTTATTTTATTTTATTGCCTTTGCTTAAATGTCTTGTTAATATCAAACTTTGCATGTTATCACAAACTCTTGGTTTTCAATCGAGTTGCTGGCTGAAGATCAATAATAATTATAAAAAGTTAAACATCTACCCATTTTCTTTCGTTTCTGTGTTTTTGGAAAAAAACGTGTCCAAAGGTTTGCTATTTAGAGCAATCAAGAGTGCAGAGGAAACATAAATTTCTAAAGTAATTTTCAGTAAAAACTACATTTTTTCATTTGTCGTAGAATGGATTTTTCAAAGGTAGCCGACAGCCAAAAGTCACAAATAGAAATTTCTTTAGGGTGATTTCTATAGTTGGAAAACGAACGTCTATAACGTGACGTGAACAAAAACTCCACTTAAATCTTACATTATACCCCTTGGGTTGCAATTTTAGTCAAGAAGTATATTTTATACAACACTTTGTAATGTATGCATTTCCTATTCATCTTTGTTTTCTTCCGTCGTTTACTACCTTTCATTTCTTCATAATGAATTCGGCAAAGCGACCTAAACGGTTTGAAGTTTCACTTCATTTACATAAACGGTCGGTCTGGAGTGAACCAGAACTTAACTTAATGGCATGCAATTAGTTCCAGTATCAAATAAAGCAATTTTTTAAAAAGTCTTACCTTATATTGTTGACAATATGGGGCTTCAAATTTCCCTTTGTGTTCCTATTAGTTCTTCTGTTTTTCTGTAATATATTTTTTATTGTTCTCTCCCTCTTCAATTGAATTGTTTTTTTTTATCAGAAGTGACACTGTAATTAAATGAACGTCACTTTTTAATTGATAACAAGTACAGGGCTTTTATGAAGCTATTATAAAAATCGAGTTTACTTAAATAGCAAAAACAAACAAATCCTCAGAGATTGACAAGTTGAAAAGGACTGGTACTTTTAAATATTGTAATACTTTATTAGATATTATTATTATATTAAAAAGGACACAAGGGTTTTTTGTTAAAACTGCTGAATTGAACGGATATGCTAGGATTTGGGTGGTTTCAGATTTTTCCTTTTTATGCATTTACTAACAGAGTTGAATGATAGAAAAGAGAGTGAGACATGAAATGAAAAGAGATTTACATAGAGATAGAAGAATATAGCCTTGTATGCATGTAACAGGGTATTAGTTTTAGTATTTTACATATTATGATTATTATGATTATGAATATGAGGATGACGATGGTGATAAAACCGGCTTGTTAACATAATTTTATCCTTCTTTTGCATCTAGTAGACCCCAGCACCTTCCGAACTATCTCATTAGTCAATAACTTTCCATGCATAAATGAACCAGGCATCCTTTCCACTTTTTAAGATGAAAACTGTTCAGAAACTAACAGAATAATTCTTTGAAAACATGAGATAAAAGCAGCAAGAATATAACAAAATTTATGTTTTTGTGTTTGCTTAGAGGCGTATTTATTGTCGGGCAATTCAAAAATGCTAAAGGTTCACAAAATACATGCAATTTTCATCTTATTTAAGGTATGTCGGACTATTTGTAATAAATACAACATTCTCCTGATTTATAAACACAACCATTTGCTAAATTGCTTGTTGTAGTGTAAGTCTTTGTTTTTTATGGTTTGTAAAGTACTCTTAGATAGAATTCCAGTGTTTTCAAATTGAATGACTTGAGCCAATCTCAACATAAAGTATGTAAGATATCTAGTTGCATAATTATGAGAATCAATGCAACACCCGTAGTACCTGTCTGTCCATCAAGATTATATATAAAAGTCTGTAAAATGAATACGGGGATAAGAGAAATGTACACAAACAGAAGAGGAATTTCCACGTAAAAGCATTAATGAATAATTCATCAATCACGCAAACAATATTAAACTTTAGTAGATTCTAATTCTAATACTAAGAATACAATACACCTCGAGCACTTTTACACATACCACAATGCTACCACTAATATTCATTCAAGAGCTCTTCTTACTGTGTTCGGTTTCTATTATTATTTTACTTTCCTATAGTACAATATATTACTATCATGCAATGTGCATAAATTACGTTTTTTTTTTACTTTTCTGCGAATCGTTACAGAGGGTACTGATTTGTACAGATACCATTACGATGAAATGGTACAGATCATGATGAGCTTTACTTTCTTGTCCATGCTCCAAGTTATCAACTTAAATGTTATGTTAATAAAGGTTGGAAGAGCAGCACATTTTTTAAACTCTAAAATCCACTGAAAATTTAAAAAAGTTAGAGTGAACCTTTCCAAATGAAATCTAATTTTATTTATTTATATTTATTTCAGGTGTTTAATTTGTTTAAATAATGTTTATTTGTGTAAGTGCTGGTGATTGAGAAAGTAAATGCTATTATAAGACAGTCGATTTGCACATAAAATTCGTCGAATTCATTTTTCTCTCAACAGGAAGGACGTACAGATATCATGTCTCTTCATTCACATGTTCAGTTAGCTAATGATAAACTGTTGGTAGCGTTAGTTATTATCGCTAAATATTATATGCATACATTATTTTTTTTCGGGTCAATGATTAAGTGCATGCATGCAAAACGGAATCGATTGCACGTATTAAAAAAAGTTATAAAATCCTTAGTAATCTTTTTGTGTTTAATTTAGCCATGCAATAAACGCATTTTGTCTTCTACTAGTAATAAAGTAACGTGTTTTCATCATATCACAAAAATATCTCCAGTCCATAAAGATTCAGTATTAAATTTGAGTAATTAAGAAAAATAGCTAATTGAATTTAAATTTATATTTTTAACTTTGTGGAGTCGAGTTAGAACACTTACAATCAGTAGAACTTTTTAAGCCAAATGAAGTTTGCCGTAGACTTTGTTTCGGGATGAAAGTTTGATTCTACAACTTTCACGTAACATGCACATTTTCCATACCTGTGAATAAGAAGGAAAATGAATGTTATTAATCTCAAGTAGAAATTGCCTTCCTCTGTCTACGGCAAACTGACAGGTTTCAAATTGGAAATGAATATAAATTTACAAATTGCTAAAGTTTTTGATGGATATTCGATACAAGCATGCATAAGGAGGGATGGTGATGGAAGAGGGTAGGCTTCTGTAGTATTTTAAGGTTATAATTTACATAGCACATTTAGTTTTATGATGTGCCTCATTTAGAAGTCTGCAATATCAAAAGTCAGATGTAGCAATATTTAAAGAGATAATCAATAAATCCACTTCAATGAGAAATGTAGTAGAGTGGTTTAAATCCTATAAAATTTTCGGTACTTTATTTATGGTCTTAAATTTTACTTCCGCATTAAAAGATATATTCCATATTGTTTTTAGAGTAATTCGAGTGGTTGAAGTAGACAATTCACTTTGTGATAGCACTTTATCTACTAGACTTGAATAAACCGATCTGGAGTGGGTTTCAATGCATCAAATCAAAATATTAAACATGACAAAAACAGTTAAAACTAACCATATCCAATTTGTTGTAATAAAACTCACCAATATTAATCTACTGTTAGAATGAAGAGCGAATGTGAAAATACCAAAACAAAGCAATGCAGGCTTCAAAAAATGAGTATGTAAAAGATGAAGGAACATCGGTTAGGAGCGTATTTGTATGTTGGAACTTCTTTTAAAGTTTAGTAGCATTTACTTAACCAGCCAAAACGTATTGATTTTGGATTTTTATTCAAACGATACTCTTATGATTGGCTCTGAAAAGAAATACTGGAATCCAAGTCAACGAATTATTAAACTACTACTGGTTGTACACTTGACAAGCTCATTTTAAAATCTTCTCGTTCTTGACCCTTAAATAGGCTACAACCTACAAAGACTTCAAAGAAAACATGGGCTATATTATTACATCCAAGTTAATGTTCTTGTACAAATAACAAAACGCTCTGAATCAATAAACTGCTATATTTATGTGAATTATTCGCAGATTTACGTCTTTTTAGTTGTTCTCTCACAATTTCAAGAATTAGGAGCTGGCCGAGGGACGTCTGTCTACGAAGGACTTGATTGGGTAAATAATAATTTTCATCTATTGGCCACTTTTTTTAATGCAATATAATCCCCATTACACAACTCGCCATTATTCCTTGCAAGGATAGGAATTTCAGCATTGCGATGATTAACTCATGCAGCTCTAAATCAGTTAAAACAAGCCTTTAAAGATACTTCCACACCTAAATTTTATAATGAAAATACATTGAAGGTTTGGAACATCCAAGATTTTAAAATTCTACGAAAATTTCTTACACAATGTTAGTCAGTAGTATGAAATAGTACGCGTTGGGCTCAATATCTTCGATTTTATTCTATTTTTCACTCAATTGATTCCATAGATTCTCAGTAAACAAAAATCACACATTATCTCTTTCTCTTCTACAATTTAATTTTAGTAATTTTTGAAAAATCACAATTCAGGCTTTTAAACAGCTTCCATAAATATACGAAAGTGAAATTATATCGAGATCCAGTATTTTATAGGACAAAGCTTTATTGTTTGACTAATTTTGTTAACAAGAACTGATTTCAAACAAGATATTTATTCAACACCCCTCCAGTACTTTTATGTTAACACGTGTATCGCCTGTATAAATTTTATAAATTACTTTTTTATAAATGCACTTATGCAATATTATCTTATTGCAATGCTCCTGATACAGGGTGCCCCTGCTGTTCGTTATGAATCTGGAACTGGAGGAGAATCTGGAATACTTCGAAATCGGGATGCAGACAATCAACCAGGATGTCACTCTAATCGACCCAATGGAAATCAAGATCCTGACAGAAGAAATAATTCAACCCCTTGCTTGCTGGAAAATGAAAAATCTGATATTTGGGTTGAGGTTGGCTTGGGCATTGAAATGGTCTCGATGGAAGAAAACGCTGTTAGCCTCCAGGTACCTGGTGTTAATCGAATTCAGAGACCTGCTACCAGAATCCAAGTACCTGCTCCTACCAGAAGCCCGGTACCTGTTGCTCCCAGAAACAATGGCACTCCAATTATTCCCCAGCCTCAAACTCAATGTGTCACAGTGAATGAGGTGAATGAGACGAAAAAACATGGAAAGAAAAAGAAGGATCGATCTCGCTCTGGCCCTTCCGTTTCATTTAATGTTGGGGACTCGAACGGAAACTCTCACCTTACAGCTAATAAAACAAAACCTTCTGGACGTGATCACGGTGAGATATTTTGTGCCTTGCTAAGTTTTACTAAATCTAGAGCGATTTTTAATTAATCTCGTTTAAAAATTGAATTAAAGTTTTAGTTGATGTGGTAGTGATTGAGAATACGGGACATCCTAAAGACTGCCAATGGTAGGCAGAATGAAGGGTGACGCTTGTCCGACATTCCTGACGGACTTGAAGTGCGTCGCGTCGTCCATAGACAAGCGCCGCATTTTAGCAAGTTGGGCCATAGCTATAAAAAGTCAGCTTTGAAGTACTCAAAGTTGTGCTGTGGTGAAACAGTCTAAGCTTCAAACAAATAGCAGAGCTTGATTAATCTTCAATGTAATTTTTTGTAGATGGGCAGAGACATGTAAGCATTCCGATGACTTCAACACCATATCGACCAGCAAGGGAAGACACAACAATCACCATTACAACCAATGACACTATCTTTGACGCTTAAATAAATGAAGTTGTGAAGATAACAAAGTCTTACTACACTTTACAAGAATTACTTGATGTAAATTGCATCACACAAACAAAATTGAGGCACAAAGGTGCTGATTTATATCTTATTGAAATATCGTTAAAATGTGTACCTATGAAAAATGTGTACCTTTGAAAAATGTGTACCTTTCTTGATGTTGGACACCAATGGAGTTTGAAACTCAACTTTTACATAATCTTACGCTAATCTTAAGAGATGTATTTAGTATGTGCGTCATAATTCTTTAAGGGGGACGGCTAACTAACGCTTGGTAACATGTTCTCTTCTGGGATTTTAATGCTAAACAAATATAATGGCATCACCCAAAAGAAGGGGGTTATAAATTTATGCTAAACTTTGTATTTAAATAGATTTTTAAATGCACAGGTCCTTGAGAACTGTAATGATTTTGGCGTATTTGGAGTAAAAAATAATACCTTATAGGAGATCTAGCCAATTTTTGATAAAACAGAATGACCAATTAGTTTGGAGAGGTTCCACAGCAATTGTGACAGATTTCACTCTCAATAATATGGTTGGAGGTGTTATAGTTTTAATATTACCAGATATAAATAACTAATTACTTGCTAAACATGGTTATAACTTCTAGTTTTTGAGTACCACAAAATTTCCTAAAAATAAGAAACTGTCTTTTAGTTATTATAATAACTAATAACTAAAAGACAGTTTTGGCTATATAAGCTGCTTTACCTCATGATGCACCCCACCCAACCCTTAAAGACTTAAGGTTAATTTGATTAGTAAAATCCTACTCCAATTTGATTCCACATTTGAGACCAATTTGGTTTCGTATCCTATCAAATAATTATACAACATTTTTGAAAAATTTGTCCAATGACTCAAATTCAAGGTTCTTTGTTTTAACGAAATCACAAGATATCCACATACAATATGTATAATATATATATTGATATATTATATATTGATATATTGATGTATATTGATGTATTGATGATATATTCATAGATATAAATTTTAGTCCGGGTTGGGTTTTAAGGCAATGCAATGCCTTTCCTTATCTAGTGTATGCACAGGAGTTACAAAAAATCTGAAGAAGCCGATGCAATACAATGCTGAATACCAAAAGCCATCATTTTGACACTCTAAAGTTAATGATTATGAATCTCATTATGATGCTATAAAATCTTTACACAAACCTAATTTAACTTGTATTAAATTGAACTTGAGTAGCCTAATTCGAAGAAGCACTGCGCTACCAAGCGGTTTTTAGACGCTCCCTTAAACCTTAAACTTCAAATTTTTTATGTATTTAGTCGTCTAAAATGTTCAAGATTCTTGTCTCCATCTCTTTCTGCTATATATGCTATTTGGATAAGGGAGAAGCTTGATCAGGTTACGGAATCAATTGACAGCTCAAGTCTTGATTACACCAAATAGGGGTAAAAAGTTTATGGGTACTTGCTGAAAGCAAAGTTCAGTCAACTTTTAACTTCACTCATAATCAAGCTTAAAGAAAATTATAAAAATAAAAGAAAGAGAGTTAAAATCTGGCTATTTGATCCCAATTTTGGCTAGCCTTCCTTGCTAAATACAAAAAGGCAAAATATAAAAAAAAGATCTCTCGTAAATGTAAGAAACTTACCTATATCAATATTTAAAATATATTTTGAACTCATATTTCTGTGTAACCTTTGATATAATGTGAAACAAACCTGAGAGCATTAATGTGCAAGTGATGTTAGATTTAACTCTAAAACAAAACCAAATTCATTGAAATTACTGTTATGGGAATATTATTCATCTTTACGAAAATATCTAAAAGCAGCTTTTAGTATAGGTATTAGATTATAATGGCGCTTTTTGAAACATTCTCTTTAATAGTTTTTACTTATAAGTATTTTCATAATTATCTCTTCAGCATATTTCTCGTGGTCTGTGCTTTTTGATCTCAATTGTATTATCTCAGTATTTCATTCAAAGCAGTAAATACTAGTCGACTAGAAAATTCCGAGTTACGGAAATTATAATTAAGTAGTAAAAAAATTCTTTGTAGTTTATAGTGTATAACATACTGATATGGTTCAGTGAAAGCATGCTGTAGTTGATTAAATAATAATAATTAAAGCATGCGGTAGTTTTTAACATGCTGACATAAAGCATGATAGTGTATTAGATAATTAATTATTATTGGCTAAGCAAAAATATGATATGATGAAGAATTAACTTGTAAAGATTTCTTTGGTGCGGATAAACCTACTATGGTTGCAAGTTTATGGTGATGGTAATGATGGAGAACTAAGGTTGAGTAAATACTGTTAATGATGACTTACTGGTTCAAGTGAGAAGTTACCAGTTTAGATTATATTCAACATTGAACTGTCCAAGTTATTAAGGAACATTTAATTCTATTATCATTACAGTGTTTAAAAATGAATAAATGTGTGTGCCACTACTATTTGCACTTAATTGTTGTTTTTATTAAAGTCATGGCAAATTCAACTCAAATGGATGACAGGATGGGGCTTTTGAACATAGGAGATGGGACACTATGGGAGAAAAAGGATTTTTAGAACTAAATATTGTGATCAATCCCTTTTAGCTGCCGTTTTATATGAATAAGTAAAACTAAAAAGTATTTTAAATTTACATTTTTTGATTTAATAATTACTCTCAACTTTGATTTGAATATTAAGGCAAAAGTATAATAGGTATATTAAATTATGCACGGGGGAATATTTTATTGGGGAATCAATGTGTACTGCAGAGAGTTAATCAGTAGGCCAAGAGATCAGTGGGTAAAATATTCACACAATAAATAAAGATCAGGAATTCGTTACTCTGACTTTTTGCTAATTAAATGATTAAAATCAGTTTTATTCAGTTTTTTCATTATCTTCATTAACAATAGTAGAGGCTTCACTGCTAATCGTATACCCTGACTCCGACTCAGTTCCATCGTCCATCACAGAGGATCGCATCGAATTACTAGAATTAACCCCAGAATCACTTCGTCCACTATTAGCCAAATTGGCCTGAGCCCTTGCAGCCAATGCAGCCAATTTTGCTGCTGCTCGGAAATAATGCGGTGGACATCGACGAATTTCCTTTTTCGTTTTCTGATAATTAAACACAAGGCATGAGTAATTTCCATTTAATATAAGAAGCCAATTGTGCAGTTAAAATTTCATAAAATTTAATATAGTGGCTCATTGATACCTCTTCGTCTCTTGAAGGTAATGCAGCAAGATACTCCCTGATGCCCTCTTTGGTAGGGTCAGCCACTGCCAATACTGTCAAACAACCGTCAACTGTACCAAGCACGATTGACTTACCATCCACTGTTGACTCGATTGCAGATAACTCAGCAGGGACTCGATAGTCACCGATTAGATTTGCATCACTTGTTCTAAACACCTAAAAATAAAAAAGTTGGGTTTTATAAAAAGCATCTAAATGCTTGAAGCTTCTTGTTGTGAATTCTCACTCGAATTGTCTTCCTTCCACCATGATAGTACAAAACAAATTCGTCAGTTTTGTTGAACATGCAAATTATGGTAAAAACCCCTTCTGCTACTTTAGGTATGAAGGTTCGAACGCTTTTTCCATGCTTTAATTCAATAAGTTCTAGACCCCCTCTTCCTGGAGCGTACAGTCCGTATTTACCATCCCGAGTACATTTCCCTCCCCATTTTGGCACCGATCGGATAAACTTTCTTGTCTTTACGTCTATTATATTACCTTTGTCACTATCTATCAGAGCAATCTAGTTTTTAAAAGGATAATAATAAAAATTGTTCATAGTTTATTTCATGACAAATATATAAAAAGTTGAACGAAACTTGTAAGTACCTGGGTAGCTCTTTTAGGTACAGCCAAAATGGAGAAGTAATCTTTGAAATTACTATACTTCAAAATAATTTTATGCATCAGAAGTCCCGTCTTTGAGTTGAATATGTATAACGTATCTTTTAGCTTTTCAAATCCTGGCCCAACGAGCAAAGTATTATCTGATGTTGGAGTCAAATTTCGTAAATTCTTTATAGGATATTCAAACTCATACAGTATTTCTCCTGAAGGAACTGAGCGAGCTATCACATGAGATCTAGAAATAATTAGAAGATCACATTGTTGGAATTTGTAAGGGATTTCCTTTTGAGGTTTATAAAAGAATAGTAAAATATACTTTTACTAACTTCATCTCTGCACCACCAATTTTTGAAACTGCAATCAATACGGTGTCTTTTTCAATAAAAAATAATTGTTTGATTGCATCTTGTTCTTCTTTGAAGACCACACTACCGCCTTGGTCTTCATAGACAGATAAAGCCCAAATAAGCACACACCCTGATTCGGCTGTTGCAACGTGACTGAGATGAAAAAGAAAAGGAATAGAATTTAAGGGAATTTCATACAATTAGTGAGCTATAGAGTATTCAAATTCATACTTTCCATTTTTAGTAATAATAGCATGGGTGACAATTGCCCCTAAAGGCGAATCTGCTAACTTGTCAATCATCTTCCCAGTACGTAAATCCCAAATTCCAACACAATTCCTTGTCACTGTTGCTGCTATATGCGTTTCTGGTGAAATACTATTCAAAAAAGTATTAAATAACACAATGTTGGAAATTGTATGCAGATGACAAAATACACATGTTTTTAAAGCTTTAAATGGTTGTGAATTTTTGTTCACCTAATATCTTCGATTTGCAACTCGTGCCTATCAATTGCATGAACCTGCTCAAAAATGTTGTTAATGTTCCAAACTTTTACTGTTCGATCAATTGAAGACGTTACGACGGAATTCCAGTTCCCTATGGTAAGGCTTTGAATTTTTATTATCCGTCCGAAATGAGCATCCAAGTTTTTCAACAAATCCCCATTAGACATTTGCCATACGTAGAGGTTTTTTCTGCAAGAAGCAAAAACCGTAATAAGTTAAATAAACAATAGGATCAAATTTTATTTTTTATCTATAATTGCAACAAATAATTGTTCTTTCGCATTCTGAACTACCTCACGCCAGCAATAGCTAAAGAAGAATCCTTCGAAAGTACACATGAGTTGGATTCTAACAATTTAGTAGAAATATTCCGAATCCCATTATCCGGAAGGAGTAAAGTCACAAGTTTCTTCTCATTTGGCTTATCCGGCTTCAAATTCCACGCCTAGTAATTGGAGTACGCGAAAATTCAGACTTACGTTCGTCCATGAAGTTCTGCCTTTATTCCATTTCATTTAAATCTTACCTTATACCCAAACATAAATGTGCCAATAATATATTTCTCATCATGAGAAAATGCCAGTTGAATTAGTTTATCATTATTTTCTTCAAGAATTTTAACGACTTCCCATCCTCCATTTTCAGGACAAGCTACAAACTTCATTTCGACCACATTATTGCCAAACTCTGGAATACATGTGTACATTTGGTTTCTATCTGACGGGGAGATCCCAAGGGCACTGTAACCAAAACCAGTAGGCTAGTGATTGCTTGTAATGATTTTAGAAATATAATTTTGTTTAACAAAACTAAGATAATCTTGTACCCGTGAAATTCTAAAATGTGCTTTTCCTTTGAATCTGTTTCACATCGTAGGAGCTGCATTGTAGTGATGTCTAGATTTCCAGACCAGAAAATGACATCGTAATCTGTCAAGGTGTAATGCGTCATTCGAAGTATTCTCTTATCAAAATCCCCAAGAACACATTTTTCTTCAATCTCGCCAGCAATTCTGAAATACAGAGGATCCAAATATTTCATATCAGCAGTGTTACTTCTCATCTAACGTCTCCTAAATAGGGTGACCGGTTTATCCGGGACATAACTCGGTTTTCAAACCCAGTTGTGGGGGTTGTGGACAGACCGTCCCCCACCTTTCTTACGACCCTAGAGCCAGTTGTGGCGTCCTGAACATGTCTGGTTTCTGACAGGTGTCCCGGATTTTATTTCAAATTTTCAAACCGTTCTGATTTCAAAATTACTACGAACTAGACTAGATGTTCAAGGTATAATATTATTATTCCTAATACTAATATATAATGATGAAATGTTTTTGTTCCTAATTTACTACGCCTTGATAAATTATTCTTTGAAGTTAAGTCCCACCATAAATTTAAAGACATGTGTCGTGTTTAATGTTTGAAAACCCTAAAGAGTTAATTTTTCAAATATCTGAACAGGAAATCTATTCTAGGATGAGGAATAATGGTATTCGGTCAGTCTGGCAAAAGCAATACAGGCAAAATAAAACTGAACTTCCAATAAAAGTCCTCTTTTTACGAGCACAAACGAGTACACTGTTTAAGACAATTAATAAAAAACTTTTAAGTTTTTTTCTCAATTAATTCAACCTTTATAATCAAATCTTATCACAAAAGTTCCAAACTTACGAGTAAAGCACAGTAGTTTTCATTCCAAAAACGATTAAATGGGTATTAAGAAGTGAAAGTCCGGCAATGGTTTCATGTTCATTCAGTGGATTTTCAAAAATCTGATACTCATTAGTCAACATGTTTAGTAAAATAATCTGATTGATATTTGAATAAGCAGCTGCATAACGATTGTCAGGAGATAAAACAAGTCCTTGAAGAATTCCTTCAATTCCTGGTGTCACATCTCTACACAAATCACTTGTTGACAAGTCCCATGTAAGGAATTTATTTGAGATGGAAACAATATACCGGAAGTCATTGGTGAGGCAATATCCAAACACCGCAAACTGATGACCCTCGAGGGAATACTTCACACAAAAGCAAAAAACAATTCTTATTAAAAATCCCATCGACAAGAGTTAAATTTTAAGACCAAGATGCTTTTTAGCATATTTTAATGACATGTGGATACCTTCAAAGGACCTCCAGGAGTGTGTAGACAGTGATAGCTAGGTATAAGGGCACAATGCTCAATCCCTTCATCATCACATTGTTTAAGTAGCTTTTTGACATTAGGATTCGATCCTATTTCAGGTAGGAGTCGCCCTACCAACTGCGGAGCGAGCATCTGAGGGTGATTCATCAAAACTGCACCACCCAGACGAAGTGCATCCGCTACCAACATTATCTCTCTGTATGGGTTGATACAAATAATTATTTATGCAAGTATTCACTTAGCAAATTATAAAAGATCAGCTTGGGTCTTCAATTTACTCCGGGAATAGGACCATGCATTATTTATTTTACCTCTGTAATCTCCGTTTGTTCTCTTCGGAACAGTTGCGTTTGTGTTTTTTGCTATCCAAACCATTTCATACAACATGCAATCATGCAAATAGAAAAATCATGCTTGGAATCAGGACCTCATGCGAGACAATTTTCATGAACAAGACAATTACGACACAATACAATTAATTACAACAATCAATACGTATATGATGCCTATTATTTATTAACTAAGCTAGTACAAACATGTCGTCAAAATAACCTTGAAGATTCCCTATCCTCTATGTGAGCACAGGCGTCTTCGAAATCACTTAGGCATGATTGTAAAGGACATGATGAAATTTTTGCATGTAGCCACTGGTAATTAAAAAGTACATGGTCGTACAAATCTTCGAATCTTTTAGATCGAACAAGATGGAATGGTTGTTCTCCGAACTGAAATAGAATTGAAGTTAAGTCTGTGAAATTTTCAAAAATAGGATGACTTTTGTAAATATTAAATATTAAGGAAAATAACCTTTCTTAAATTATATCGAGATATTTTCCCATCCTTGCCCAAAAATGCTAAAGGTTGTTGTGGAACTTTCCTGTCCGCAGCTGCATTTTTATCTTTCAGTCCAAAGCGATGCTTTTGAATTTCTGTATATTGAAATGGCTTGGGATTTCCACCACCCCATATGCCCATGAAGTAGTCTGCGATTGAAGAATGAAAGTAAATGGCCATCGCTTCATCCTTGAAGTAGCGTTCTTTAGCAGCGTCACGAAATTGTCTTTGTAAATATTAAGAAAGTTTTTGTGAAATTTGCAAGCATATCCTTATAGTATTTGCAATCCCTGTACACTTGGACTAAATACTTACCTATGGTACCAGCTGAGAACACTGACCCCATCGGCTTCTCTCTCAGACAGGTAATTAGGAAGATCGTTTCTTATTCTGGTCCATAATAACGGAGGTATTCGCCTTACCGGAGGTAAATGATACTGATAAACATCATCCAGGACTTTATCATCCATACTTATTAAATCCTCTAATTCTGTTTCACTGAGTCCACTCTTCGCAGCCGTAATATATGCTAAGGCATGGGTAACCAGAAGTCTCCCATGTTGAATTTCGATTCTTTCAAACAATTTAAAAATACTATCACGGACATTATTAGCTAAAACCGTATCCTGCGGCTTTGAATAACTCTTCCACCTGCAAATCTCAGCAAAAACTAATTTCACGAAAATTGGGAGAGAGCACTCTGACAAAGCGTTACAAACCACACGCCATTGATAATTATTCACATCTCGATTTGCTGCAACTAACCACCGCTTTATTACTTTTGTGGCTAAGTCTTCCCCTAAAGACGACACTTCCAGAAATGCATCTTCTGCGTCTAGAATTCTTCGTAGGAGTAAATAATCAGCCGAAATTTCATCATCGTTGGGTTCAAAGACACAGGAAATCACGATTTTACAATATTTGGGTAATTTACTTGGAAGCCAGGTTAGTTTGTTAGCACCCGATGCGCCCGTGAGTTGGTCGACCGAATCAAGAAATACAAGTAAGGGCTGTTCTGCTGTCCCGTAGGTCAGAAGGTTTTTAAAATGTGCTGTAAGAGGAACTAAATCATCTGGAATATCTTCCATAGGCAACATAAAGTTGTATGAAATTTGTTGACAAAGACTAATAAGCATGGGTGTTAGTGCACTAGAGTCGGGCGTGGTTCCTAAAAATCGAAGAATCAGCAAAGGTACAGCATTTCGATCTTCTTTCAACCAGGGGAAACACATTGCAGCCATTTTGGCTAGTAAAGAAGTCTTTCCACAACCACCTTGACCATAAAGGATTAAAGGCTTGTCTGAAACACCCATGATGTATGTATGGCCCAAATCTAAGGCTTGTTCTCGACCGTAAAATACTTTCACTGAGTTGTTGCAGGCGTGAAGATGCTGTAGGATTTCTGTAACGATTACACCTTGAGCTGAAGAATCTTCTTTTCGCATTGCTCTGTCAACAAGCTTGGTAATATTTTTGTAAAAATGGGCAAGAAAACTCGATAAGTATTCTTCATGTGTATCTGATCCAATACCCTCACGACCCATCCATTCCACTGTGTATCTGTTGGAGAAAATGTGATTAGTATTATTGCAATTCGGAATTTAATCTTTGTAACATAGGCAGTTGCATCAAACAGTAGCCTATATTTAAGACTTATTACAAAGAAATTATGTGATTGCATAAGAGGAAAATCAATTATTTTAAGTAAGGCAAAAGTACTCACTTTTGGATATTAGTAGTTTCGATTTTATTAGGTAATCGTTCATCTCTTAGATTTGAGAGAAGTCTAGCAGCCTCAGTGTCAATTCCACGATTTATTATATCGATAAAATTTGAAGCTTTCTTTATATTTTGTAAATTGATGTTATTGATGTATCGGATGTAAGCTAAACAGTGAGCCTTTGTGTTTTCAACGTTAAGAACTCCATTGATTACCTCTCGTTCCGTTACTTGAATAAATATCCAACTTAATAGTTTAATAAATTATTAATGAGTTATTTAATTTGTATTTATTTAGAGGACTTTTAAGTTACCCGACATAAAGTAATTATGCATTGCATCGGCATCAATCTTTCCATTTATAAAACATGTATGAGCAGCTTTCCTCAACAATTTTTGCATTTTGTTAAGCGTGTCCCACCAAACCGCTTGGTCTTGAGATTGTAATTTTGGCACTCGCTGTAATGTCAAACAGATATTACATTTTAATAAGATGCAAGCTCTTTTAACCTTGGAAATTAGTTCTTTATATACAAGAAAGGCTAAACTTTGTCTAAAATCTTTAGCAATGAGCATAATTGAAAAGTAGGTAGGTTACTTTTGGATTGGAAATTAGTGGAAACCCTTTTTAAAGGCTCTTAAATTTTAGACAAGTCCGACAACATACAGAAATATTCTCGGGTTTCCTAGAATTTTAACAAAAATTATTTTACTATCCAAGTTCCTGATATCTGATAATCATGTTACATAACGAAGTTATATAGGGGTAGCTAACATTAAATTATCTTCATCTCTGCCTCCAAAAAGACTAATATTGCGTACTACTATTTTTTGGTCAACACGAAGCTAAATAACATCTAATCGTTTACTTTTCAATATTATGCCTCAAACCCTGTGACTGGACAACTCTGAATTAATAGATTCTATCAAAAGACCCCCTAATGGTTTAACTACAGCTTTCTCCAATTTTTTGCTTTTTGTGTGAGAAGAAAAATAGAAAAAACATGCTCCTACTTTGTTGTTGAAATTGACCAAAATCGTTGATATTGGCTGAAGTATGAAGACATGAGGGACAGCGTTTGTGTCCTTCTTGTACCACAAGTCCAAGAGATAAGTATCCACGCCCATTTGTACGAGTGTCTCTTTCAATAAGATTAGCTCACTCCCCAAAATTATTGTTGGTATGGGCCGGTAACCGTATTTTTGACCCAAGAAAACCTAAAAATAACTTGTCAGTACTCAATGCATTCGGGTTTGAAGGTTGTTAAATAAAAATAAATCATATTTGCACATCGTGGGATACTTTTACAACCTTTTTTGTTATCATTTTCTTTCATATGTTTGCAACATTAAATTTTATATTTGATGTTGTTTAGAATGATTTTACTGCTAAAAATATTTACCACATGGGCTTTAGTGAGAAAAATGACTTTCTCTGGGTTATTTCTGTAGTGGTACAGTTTTCATTTGCATACCTGGTAGCAAGTCTAGTGGTGTGGTATGCAGTGCCTGGCACCGTACCACCACTTATTTTGGTCGAACTCGATCGAATTAGATCTTCAATAATAAAAAAAAAAAATGTTGATGTATCAAAGCGATTATTGATTTGTAACACTCTCCTACTGCCCCGGATTTTACATAAGTAATAATTGCAATTCAAAACTGAAACTCGTATTGAACGTTTTCAAATAAATTTGTGGATCACAGAACAATATGAAAGATAGTTTTATATATAATGGTTCATAATATTAAGAGAAAGCAGAGTACTTACGACAAAGTTAGGACCCATAGATAACCGTTGACAGTTGATGATTTCTCGCATGCAAAGCTCTGTCGTCATATGATCATCCGTTGCCTCGTCACGAACACCCCATCTCATGTCCACTACCTATTTTCAGTTTACAAAGCTATTTTCAGTTTCAGTATCCAACAAAGTAACAAAAACAGAATATGATGGGCCACTGATGCATTTTAGTACTAATATTTTTTCAAGGCAAGTAGATTATCTTCTAATTCTAATTTAGAGTCCGCTTCTAAATCAGTCTATTCGCCCTAATTCTTCCATCCTCATCCCCATGTTGTATATCAAGTCCAAATTTTCTTGGATTTTTAACATAGCAAGCTAGAAATGCCTTAAAACCCCTGAACTATCTAGTCTATGGCGTATGTTTTGATCAAATGACTGTTTCACTACATATTCAAAGCGAACTTGAAGTGCATGCTGACACACTGATTTTTCATAAAAAATTTTTATTTCTGTAAAAAAAAACTTCGCATTAAAATGGCCGACATCAGCCTAAATCACAACGTGGTTTAAAATGTATTCGTAGAAAAGAGATAAACAGAACATTCAGATTACGAGTATTTAAAAGAAACAATGTACAGGCATTAAAAACTTTCTGAAAATCATTTATAAAGGATACTGACTATCATATTTGTATGAATTTGTAACATTGTAACCACATATTATACAATCTATCATCATAATCATCCGTTAATAAATATTGAATTGATGCCTCTAATTTACCATGAATATCGTCTTAAAACACTAATTGACATCAGAATTACCTGCATTTCAAAACTACAAGTTACACAAATAAATCCTGAACTAGGTTACTTCATTTAGATATATCTTTAAAACATTTGAGTGTTATTGATAGACTTGAATGCACATTTTTTTTCGGAACAAACCTGGAATTCCAACCCATGCTTTTCTCTGCAATATTCCTTGATTTTGGGATAAACCTCAGCCATAAGAGTGTTTCTCTCTAGAGCCGTGTCTAAAGTTTTTAAAAAAAAATTTATGTAAGTTATTGCACATACTAATTTTAATAATAAAATCGGTTGCATAAATGTAGTTTTTTACAGGCAAGGTTACAAAGTTTTCAGAAAATGTTCAAAAAGTTTTGAAATGTTTTTAAAGCTCAAAAACATTAGTGGTCCATAGAATTAAGATAATCAAAGTATGAAACAAAGCATGAAAAAATTAGGTTATTAATAAATGCGTGCAAGAATTGCCATCGTTTCAGAGAAAGCTGTTAAATTAATCCTTAATAATATTTCACTACAACAAAAGTACAATCCGCATAAAAACCGACTATGTTATTGCTGCTTATTTCTGTGGAAAAAAGTTAGAAAGTCATTACCTGTGAAAGTTGAACTAGTAAAAATACGAACAATTTTGGAACTGACAGGGGGCAGTTCTTCAAGGCACCCTGCGAACACCCTGTCAATAGTTCTATCGTCCATTGTTCGCCTTTTTTATTTATTCCTTTGAAGCCGCAAAACTATTATGAGATTTCTTGAGGCATCATTATGACTTTTTGGCTTAATACTGCATGGGGAAAATTGTGCTCGGTACCAACAACTGACCAAGCCAAAGCCTGGAAAGATACTGAAATGAAATGGGAAAGGTTGGAAGGTTTTTACATGCTGTCACCTAAAGTTTTCATCCATGCTTGTGCCTATTTATTATGCCCAAACTTGTTCTTTGCGAATAAAAAGGAGACTGAGATTTACCATGGTAAAGAAAGCAGGTGGTGAAAGCTACAGTTTTTCTTGTAAAGCACACTTCACAATGCTGATATGCATTTGGTTTTGGTGGCTATTCATAGATAAGGTGCAATAATTATTTTTAAGCTTTAACTATTGTTTTCAATGAATGATGTAGGTACATACAGCTTTTTGAGGTGCACTAATAAGCTAAAATTAGTGCATTACGACTTTACTACCTATTTTGAGAACATAGAGTGACCTTATTTTCGATCTAATATTCAAGTGAGTAAAGAATGGATAGGATGAACGGGTCTTTCTTAATTATATCTAAAATTTATTAATTAGCATAAGCAATTAATAAACTCTTAAGCTTGAAAAGTAACCATTTCAGCTTTCCCTGTCCCACGTATCGACATAATGGAAGTTAGATCAGCTGAAGGAATTTTTATGCAAAAGTTGTTTTGACGGTATCCGTTGAAAGTGACCAAACTGAGAGTGACCAATTGAAATTGAGCATTGGTCACTTGAAATGTTTAGGAAAACTGTAATATTGGAAAAGACCAATTTTTCACGTCCAATTCAGTTCAATTCACTTGCAATGATTCATATATCGGTAAGCTCGTATTTATTCTTGGTATTTTAGTTTGTGCCGTTAACTCATAAATAATAAACGAAATTTTATTTCGGTATTACAAGTTTTCATACATTGGTCGCTTCCAATATTTTGGTCACTTTCTTATTATAGAATTTCTACCAATTGGTCACTTCCAATATTACAAATGTGCCACTTTCTGCTTAGTCACTTTCGACGAGAATCGTTTTGACTGATAGATGTTGAAAAAAATTTTCCCGTGATTTCTCATTGCCACAAAAGCAAAGTGAAAGTACTACCGAGCTTCTAATCAATCCTGGCTTGTGTTTTCTTAGCGTCTCTTTTTATCGATTCAACTTCTGTAAACAATTTTATTGTGATAATTTTGTACATCTATCAACTGTAATGTGACAGCCTTATGATTTGCAACTCAAGTGTCAGTACAAAAATTAATAAATATATTGTTGGCTCTGCGGTTGATTATAAGGGATATAAAGAAACCGAATATAAAACTATAAACATACACATAACTGTCTAAAATATTGTCTTGAAGAAAAAAAGCGAGAGGTTTTTGGGTGAAAGTTAGAGGCCTTTTTTCATGCAAATAATTGTACGTTTAATATATTATATGAGGCATTCAGATTTAAATTTTATATACCTTCAATAACAATGGTACAAGATATTAAATAGAACAAATAAGGTCGACGGCTTTTTTTAATTCAGCAGAGTTTATGGGCTATAAAAAAATAATTGTTAAAGATGAACCAAACCCTTCTTCCTTGTACATTTTGCAGGGAATATTATCAAAAAATAAAGAATGGGACAAATAGCACAAAGGTTTTATTAAAACAAAAATTAATTTGCGTTTGAATCTAGGGTGATTTGAGTTAATCTTGGCAAAATTATTTGATTCATGCCAATATGATGCTGTGTCAAATTTTTTCATGACTGATTCTCTTGATTCCAGGTATTTTAATGGAGAATCATTGATATAACACCAATTTTTTTAGCATCTACGTCCAGCCGTTTAGATTGTACGTTTTAAACATTAAAAAAGTCAGATTCTTCATGAATTTTTAACCAAATTTTGTAAATTATTTAACAAAAGACCAAAAGGGCATTCACATCAATTAGTGCTCCATAAAAGTACAATGTAACGGGAGTTTATTACCTTATCCGTTTATTCGGATAAAAAAAAGGCCAGCAGAATCTGTGAATGGAGATCTTCTTAAATACAAGTCAAAGGCTAATAGAACTTGTTAAGTTTGTCGTAGTCGAAGCAAGCTGTAGTAGTAAAGGCTTCAAATTGAGGTCAAATATGATGAAGGCTTAAAAACCTGTTGATTTTGCATAACTGTACATGAGGGAGGTTCAGATGAGCTACAAGATTCAAATGCATTTGATTAGTACTTATCGAGATCTTATCGTTGCTATTCCAAGAATACTTTCATTTCTCTTTGTTCACTACACTCACTACCACCACCCTTGCATCTGAGAACAATGTGATACTACTAAAGCTACCCAGTAGATGTACCTGACTATTTGTGGTCTCACACTGTGCAAGTTCTGCTACTGTGCAAGTATTTATTGTTCCACAATAAATTCATAAGTCACCTCATAAACTAAACAGCTAAAAATACGGTCAAGACAAGACTCAAAGCGAGTCTTATCTTCACCGAGACCAATAGTATGGGTAGAAAAGGGCTATGTGAGAAAGAAAAATAAACTGTACCCCAGGAGCAATACCAGTCGTTGTTTGTGTCCAAAGATAAGATAGATAGGATTTAAATGTCGATTAGCCTTGGATTTTATGGTGTCACATTATTTGTTCTGCTATTTCAAGCGAACACACTATTGATGAATGATAACTCAAATCTGGGGCTAACTGATTCAATACTATAGGCGTGTGAATAATTATCAAAATAATTATAATCAGTTTAATACACAAGTATGTAATTTAGCGATCTATTGAAGGTTAAAGATATCAAGCTTATTTGGCTGGAAAGGAGAAACAAGTCACCTATTCTACATTATATTATTATGTCTATTATAATTATCTATTACTTCAGGATCGTGCCGGGATTTAATTCCTAATAATTGCAAAATTTGTCGAATTTGCATTACTTGAAGCTTAAGATGACATTTGGATGCTTGCTTGTGGTGTTAGGGAGATAGCAAGTGGGTGCACTTGCACTTAAGATAAGAGAGTCACCTTAAGAACTCGATAAGCGCAGAGTTCTACTGTGTAGGTCAGCTTCATGGGTGGCTAAACCTATAAACCTTGAATTATAGACAATTTATTAAGAAAGATCAAAAACCTTCAAAAACATCGATTAAATTAAACTACTCAACGTTCAAACTACACTTATTTAATTACTATAGAACAGAAAGACCAAAAATATCAAGGGATCTGTTTAGTTAATGGTATGGAGTCGAACCTGAATAAATTAATAGTTAAGAAATAGACTTATCCAAAATTCTAAATCATTTTTTTAATGCTAAATTTTTAGCTTTTTATATAATGATCTAATACCTTTGCAAAGAGCTGTTAACTTCTCATCACAGAATTAATTTTGTAATGTAATAATACAGAGATTAAAGTAAGTAGCTGAAAACACAGTTTTTTACTCTATTTAAGCTTAAGTTGCATGAAAGTTGCATTGGTTGTATAAAATGAAAAAAACGAAACGTAAGTACATATTATGCAATGAAATCCAATTCTCCAGAGTGCATTGTGATGTTGTTGCATAAGCACCGTAGAGTGGATTTTAGATGAGTCGCTGACTCTTAAAGGAAAATGATGATCAGGGTGACTAGGGCTTCGACAATGTCAGTAGTACCAGGTGCCATGGCCAAACATTTCCAACAAGTTTGAGAACAGTATGCAAAAAATCATTATTTTCTCTTCTTCAGAGAGACAGTAAAAGATAGATAAAGAAAAACCCGTGGGTTCACTAGACCCTCTTTTTGTTAGCTCTTGGGCATATTAATACAAGTGTAGGGTAGGAATCCTATCTCTTTTCATTTCTTCTTTTTTTGTTTTATTATATAGTAATAAAAATCCAGATAAGTTGAATACTCCAGAAAGTTAAGAATTAAAATAATAAAAGAGAATCATTTAAGCTACTGCATAAGTAGAAAATTGTAATTGTGGTTTAGTTAGTCAGATGAAGTAAAGAGAAATATATTTATTATAAAAGTAGTTGAATGATTTATGAACAGCTCGTTAAGTAGGTTACAGTCACAAAGAGATCAGAGAGAGACGGAGAAGCGAAGAGCATAATAATGTTAGATGAGATTAAAAATTAAAATGTGAGTGTGTGACCAAGAAATGAAGATGAATATTATTATGAGTATGACAAACTGTTTAGTAATTAGTTGTAGTTGTAGTCTCTATAATTTATTGTGAGACATGAAATTGCTAATCAAATCAATACTTTATATTAACTTCAAATATTCCAACAATAATGATATAAACTCAAGTGTTTACTGAAACTGTATTTTACAAACATGTAATCGCTATTGTGTAAATGTAATAGAGGTTGAAACTGTTTAAAAAATTAAACTTGAAAAGGGGAAGTTTGTACTTGCGTTAATTACGAGTGGACAAGAGAACTAAATGAGAATTAAGTATACAAATGTATGGGCATTGTCCATCCAAATCGAGATGATTAGTTTAGTTAAATGCGTTGTATTCCAGTAATTCCCACGGGTCGGGTGGGTGTTGAAATTTTCAGCCGTCATTATTTGCAAATGATATTGTAAGCCCATCTATTTTTACCTGCTTTATTGTTTGGTTGAAATATTGGAATTAAACTAGTAATCACATGCATACATAATGTGATGTTTGACATAAAAGGTCAACAACTTGAATTTAGAAGTGAATGAAATGACTGCAAGGATGCAACAATTTGCAATTGATAAGTACTACATGGGTTTGCACCTGGTATGTTGGTGTTTGAACAAGGAGATTTTGAGGCATTGTAAATTAAAGTTAAGCTTTAAAGATCGACAAAGTTAAGAGTTTATAAATTGTAATAATTGTATTAAAAGTATCAAGTGTATTTTTGAGGATGTTGATTAAAGAACCCCCTCAATAATATTTGGTTTAAAAAGAGTACGCACGAGTTTGAAACTATTATTTCAGAAGTGATTGATCATCGCCCATTATATATTAAAAGTTTTCTTATATATTATAGTTTATAATATATTATATTCAGATATTAAAAATGCGCTTTTAAAATTAAAATTAATGTTAAAATAAGTATTAAACACTCGTGCAATTGTCTTTTAAGAAAATCATATCTCTGAACTCTTGTAAATTATAATTTATCATAAACATTCAATGATCAAATATTTGACACTTTCAAGTAAGCGAGTTGATGAAATAACAAAATATGAAATGCATGTGGGACCTACTTTAAAAAATACATTTATGTGTGTAAAAATGGATTTTTTCATGTATACTATTCGTATTTTTTAAATCAAATATTAAATTAAAAACTATTTCTCTTCGTATGTCATAAAACAATTATTGAAGTCCAGGAAGTTACCCATTCGGTATCATTCACTGTTAGAACAGCACTAATGATTACCAGTCAGATTAAAGATCATTAAAAAAGGGTATAAGCGCTTATCTAAAAATTCCAATAAGCCCTTAACAATGAATAAATATTCCTTCTGAAATAGACTTTTTGTCTGTTATTTTGTAGACAGCTCAAAAAATTATGCAGTGGAATTTAAGATGTTGCTAAATACATAATAGTAATATCTAACCGTTACTTTTCTAGTCACATGAAGATTTCAGGTATTAACAACATTTAGAAATTGGACCAAAGTTTATAAATTTTAATCTGTAAAAGTTAGTAAAAAACAAGATGTAGCCCATAAAGGACAAAAAGAAGAAAGGTACTAAAAAATTCCCATTGAATATCTAATTCTAAAAAATAGGTCAAAGATCCTGAAAACTAAAAAGAAAGTATGAAGCAAAAACTATTTTCATGGTATCCAAAATGTTTTATAGTCCCGAAGTTTTGAGGCTGAAGAACCTTCTAATGCATAATTTCATACCCCTAATAATGGTAATAATTCTATCTTCTTTGGATTAATAAGGGTTTTTGATACTGAAGAATAAAAACCACAATTATTGAGTCCACATCATATATGGTAAGTTGTCGTTGAATCTCATTTGTATTTATATTCATTGACAAAGTGTAAAAGTACATTTTCCGGAAGTCAAAGCTATTTGGTCTTGAACATTCAAATGGGATAAAAAAGTTACAATTTGACATTGGCACATATAGACCCAATACAAGCCGCGGTATATAAGCAAACAAAGTAAATATACATAGTAATAATGGTATCATGAGATATTTAGGTTTGCATGAGAGTTTGAAATAAAGTATAAAATACAAGCTGGTTGGTGGACAGAATAATAAGAATCTAGAAAATAGTTGGAATAGAGAACACACGGTTTGCCTGGGATCTTTTCTTCGCTGTGATGTCGCTTCTTGAGGGTGCGGCAAACACTGAATAACACTTTCCTATAAGAAAGTGAATTTTACTATTACCAAATTACGATACGATCTGCCTGCATTATCTATGCATTCATTTGTTTCATAGGAACATAATGGTAAGATAGTATAGCCACAATTTGCTTATAGGCGAGTTGAAGATCAACCAAAATTGCATTGCATGTCTTAACGCCACAGTACTGAGCTTATTTTTCAGGGTCGATTCGAAAATTATGCTTTGGAATTCATTAAAATTGAATGTTGATGGTGTCTGGTTGGGTCACAAGATGATGGAGCTAATTATCTAAGAAACTGACTGAATAGACATTGACTTAGGCTTTTGGGATAATTCCTCTAAAAAAATTTCCAAATTTTAATGGATTCGAGCTTTCAGACATGCCCCGATTAGGTTAAGGTTTGGACCATATATATTAAAGATTTTGTTTCATTTTTTTTCGTAATTTTTGAAGGTAATTTTGGGAATTTTAAAAAGAAATACAAGTTTTTATTAAATGTATGCCTTATACTTAGAATGAATGCTGTAAAACTCTATTTAGAGCCCCTGCAATGCCCCCTTTAAATAAATACCTGGGCAAATTACATCTTTGATGAATTAACTCACCCGATGATAAGTTCCCAGGTCTGTTGTGCTTATTAATTTAGAAATTCAACTACAGAGCTCCTAAAAATTATAATAATAACAGGAAGATTTAAATTTTAAAAAATTTCGTTCTAAATGTGTAGTAAATAAAAAGGCAATAATTTAATTTTAATAAGTTTTCCTTCGAAACAATTAGTTCCTATAGAATAGAATGATTGAAAAAAAGCCTTATTGGAAACTAAACAGAGTTTTACATTAAATGCAATATTAAAGCTCCGGTGTTCCATTTGCTCACTATCAATTTTCTCTGCTATTAGAAATACAATACAACCCGTCCATAAGGACGGGGGGAAAATATTTGGTCGTATTCTTCGTTAATTCATGCATACATTCCGTAATTGGAACTTCTGCGACCAGAATTCTTAAATTTCTCAAACACCAGATTGTATCCTATTTATGTTGACCAATTTTAATGCATGAATAAATTATTTGCTCAAAAATACAATACGAGAGCAACATACTGATGTTTAAAACAACTAAAAAATCTGAATTTCACAATCTGACGCAAACTTAAACCCAAAACTCATTTAGTAATAGTTTTTTTCCTGGGTATTTTATGGGGTACGGTTTAATCCTAAATGCTTTAGTTTCTTATTTTGACTCAAGATTTTCCTAATCAAAAACGTGTGTCCAGTTTTATTCAACAGGCAATTTAGATTACAAATGCTTTTAAAATTAGACGAATACACTAGTCCAACTTAGTCACTGTTAGTACCTACATGTTTCTGGAGTTTGATAGCGATTGCAAAATAAAAACTGCCAAATTAAAAAAAACCCGACTGGGTTCGGGCATCAATCAAGCAAATTGCTCCATGAAATTTTTGGACGGTCTCCTCACATTGAAAATGTAGACATGAAATGCTTGTACAACATAAAAATTGTATATCGTCTTTCGTCTAGCAATAAAGTTGCGTTGGCTGCTATGTGATGGGAAATGTAAGGCATACTGAACTCAACTGAGAAGAGGCATTGCAATTGCTTCGTTTCAAGAATGAAATGAAAGGGGAATCTATGCAATGGAACAAAGTAAAAAGCCATTTAGAGTTTGCTTTCATGGACTCAGAAATAGCCGTTCACAAATTTTTCAACAAATAATGCATTTTTAAAATAAAATCTATTTTACTTAGTAGCCGCTTTCAAGTACGAGTTTTCAGAGTCGCTTGATTTAAGGACAAGAGCTGCCCTTGTTCAGAAAAGAGTTGAGTGCAAGACTTTTAGAGTACTTCGGGTAAAACGAGGGCTCGTGCGCTTAGGCCTTACGCTTTAAGCTTTGCTTTGACCTTTGACGCATAAGTTTTGATTCAGAATGGTTGGAAATGGAAATTCGAATGTCTTTCTAAGTTTATGAATGCATCTTAAACTTGTATCTGCTAATATAATAGCATGTTGTTAAACCCTGTTTTTCCATATAATAAAAAGATGTCCATGAATGTTGCTCACGGACGGACGAGTAATAATACGCTTTGGGTTCGCTTTCGATATGTGTATAGTTAACATTGGGGAAAATAAGGTTTAAGGATGAGAAGCATCGCAAATTCAACTAGGTTGGGTATAATATTATCCTTGTTTGATATGAATGTGGGAGGGTCGGGTGGGGTGTTCGAATAAAATTCTCACTGAGATACCAAGACCTAAACTCGCCCGTTTCCTTTCTGCTTTGGCTCGGGAGTCAGCAGAGAGGCATTGGCAGTGAGCAACCTCTCGTCAGGCTCTCCCAAAATCCCATTCATTCATTATATATTTCATTGAATTCAACGCATTGCAGGTCAAAGGGTAGATTGGTCACACGCTTAAAAAATTCTTCAGCCATAAATTAAAAGATATGACATATTTTGAAAAATAATAAAATATCAATCCGTTCCTACCAAGTGCTTTTGGTCATTTATTCACCTTTGGGGCTAAGTCATACTTTAAAGATAAAGTTTGTGTGAGATTGGAGACCTTTCAAAGGGGGCAAGAATTGCATGCAAATTGTCTTATTGTGTTGGGTGTGATCTTGGAACTTGAGATTTCTAAGGGTTCCAAGGGAATTCTAAGGCTGTGGTGGGGTTAACAATAATAAAATTGCATTTGTGGCCGTGGTAGTGGCAGTGTCCCTAGTTGCCCATGGAAAAATCCTGCTCAATAGTCTTCGAGTGTTCTTGACCATCTTCTTACTGGAGAAGTCTCTACATGGCAAAAAGATATGGACAAATGGATAGCTAGCATAATCTAAGGGTAGAAGAGTTATCTGTTGTGTATGTATGAGTGTGTTTGAGTTTTAAGGGCTAGGCTGACTGTAGACATAGACAGAGTTAAGTAGTGGAGGTTATGCCAGGTCAGGTCGAAGGTCACAGACAAGAGAGGAACGAAAGGTTGGTGAATTTAATTTCTACTCGGCTTTTCGGGTATTTCGGTGTTTCTCTTTGAGATTGAATGTTTCTGTCGGAGTGAGTGCTTCCTCAATCGTCTAGTCTTCCTTCCTTTTTGAACCGAATTCGGATATATTCGGGGGAGGAGGATCACTTTTTCCCTCATAAGGAGGGTTTTTGGATTCTTATTCGGTGTGTACTTTATGTATAGGGATGCTCAGGCGTGGATGTACTTTGAGTATAAACTATTCTACTGAATTTTGTCTAGTGGGGCAGACTGATTGTGGTGAGTCTACCCTGGCAGACTGACGGCAGTGGTAGTAGGCATCAGGCTCGGCAAGAGTGAAGTGAGGACAGGCAGGAGAAGTCCGGTGGGGTCATCCCAGGTCGGGTTTCGGTAACCTTGTAACTACTATCAGCTATTATTACGAAACAACATATACTTCGATACTCTCCTATATTTACTGACTATCCACCAGATCATGAGTTCATTACACTATCAACCTTCATACTAATAGCAACTTGGTACAGAATACCTGACTCTTTGGTCCTCATAGTGGCACACTTTAAAATCAATGCTAAGTGCCCCTGCCTGTCGAATCCTAGAATAGTTTGATGACAATTGATAATTATGGTCAAGAGATGAGTGCCCCTTCGACTTCTTCAGATTTACTTCGGGTGGACGAGTTCAGTCGCAGACTTAAAATGCACCACCATCATCATCAACAACTTAGGCCTTCGGTTGGAGGTCAACAGGCTATCACAACAGCAACAAACCTAGTAGGGGTCAAGGGTAACAAAATGAATGGAACTAATAGCAAAAATCCTGGGTCAAATATAAAGAGTATTCAGAGGGGAAGAAGAGATGAATCTCCTGATGTGACCGAAGCGGTTGTGACCCTTCGGGGGGCTAAAAAAGGCGGAAGCGAAGAGAGCAGCTCTTCATCTTCGGAAATGGAAGAAGAGGAAGCCGCAAGCTCCTCAGCATCGTCAGAGGAGGACGATGGGGTCAGCGAAGAAGATGAAGATGACCCTGAAGAGGTCAACGGACAGAATAATGGAAGCAGGGATAATGATGTATGCCAAGATAGCAGAGATGATGACACAAGTAACGATGAGGGAAATAGCAGTAGTAGCAGTAGTAGCATAAGAAGCTGTGGGAATTTTCAGGATTTTCCTCCTGAATTGGATTTTATGGGTGGAAGTGACAAGAGCAAAAGAAGAACAGATCGATATGACTCTTCGGAGAGTTCGGACAGGTAAGAAAAGAAACTCTTTTCATGATTTTGCAGATAAATGTACATTTTTACAGGAACATTTTCTTAAAACGCCAATTCTAAGCCTTTAATTCTGTCTGCGGTTTTGTCTTCGACATATAATTTCCTTTTCATAATATGACTTCGAACAGGGATGTGAAAAAACATCATTTGGTTTGTAAGTACAGAGGCAGGGTAAGATGATACCCGGGATAATTTCCTAATTTTATACGCATACTTGATATTGAGAAACGTTTCTTAAAAGATTCATAAGAAAAAAATGCGTGATGGTTTTGAATTTCCAAATTGTATTTATGACGCACTGTGTTTAAATAAGTAATTCATGAATTCATACTCAAACTAAGATTGCATCTTCCGAATTTTATTTCGCCAGTCTTGTCATGCCTCACTCATCATTTAAATTTAACTTGAAGGTGTTGAGGACAAGGTTGGGGCTTAAAAGTTTTTAGAAATTGAATAAATTTAAATTTTGTATATCAAGGACTTTTATCTTTAACAAGAATATGATGAAATAAGACAAAAAACTATGAAGGTAATACGCATTTTATAACGTAAATTTACACTTGGGCCTGTTGCGTATAATCAAGAACGTTATGATTTGTGTAAGACTTCAAAAATCGTATAATTTAAATATATGATAAGGGTTTTATCTGATTACGCTTTAAATTTTAAATTGACCTGAAAATGATTTGAAATTCGATGTAGGATTTAACATTGGAAATGGAAATTTTCAATTTGTTGCGACACCGGGTGTTTATCTTAAATTCTTTTTTCCTTAATAAATCCCATGCGAATAATAAGATGAAAAATAAAAATTCTAAGCTTATAATTCAATTGCTCTTATCAGGTAATCATTGAAAACAGTTTTTTTGTGAATTTTAAATATTATAAAAGACAAGAGGGTATTTAGGTTAAAGATGTTACATTTTGAGTTGAATTTCGATTTCACAAACGAGTAGTACAAAAACAATTGTTATTTCAATAACTTTAAATAAAATTGCTTTTTGATTCAGTCAGAAGCTTTATTTGATATTTATTATTTGACCTTAACAAGTCCTTTCATAAGAATTATTTGTCTCAAGACCCACATAGTAAACTTTTTTCTCGTTATCTTGCTTTTTTTCCTCGAAAACTTATATTATTCTCCTTTGTTTGACTTTTATTTGAAACATAAAAAATCGGAAAATAAATCTGCAACTCGGATACTTTAGTTACAATTTTAACTTGTTTAGAATAAAATTAGCTATTCAGCAGCTAGTATGAACTGCAGCAATTTTAATGCATCTTAATTATTGAAAAAGAGGCAAACTGAGCTTATTGAATTTAGTCTGAATGCGAATAACAAACTAGATTCTCTTCAAAAAGCATTTAATACTTTCATAGATAGCTTATAAATATGTGCGCCTGTAAACTTTTTTTTACCCGAATCAATTGACAATCTTTGCTTAGAACAAAATAGCTTTCTAGTCATAGTCTAAAGAAGGATTAAATTTTGTAATAACGTTTTCAGGGAAAAATACATTTGTAAATTCCCAAGTGACTAGTAAATGAAAATATAAATGTAAAGACGTGAAAGCGATAGCTGGGCTAGAGATATCTTAAGGAGCTTAATACTAATGCAACTTCTTAAGTAATCATCAGGGATGGGAACTTAGATTTAGCTTCCCCTAAAGATAGGATGGAGAAGTACTGCTGCATTCCAAGACTGGTTCATAAATGATGTACTAAAACAAAAGAAGTAAATAATCAGAACCATATCTGTTTTAAATCTGTTTGGAATCGTCTAGAGGTACTGCTGGCCCTAGTAAACCTAGTTGTGAATTTTTGTGATGTTACTCATCGGCAGCCTTAAGTACTAATTGTACCCATCCTTAGCTGCCTTGACTGGTCATTTGGTAAATTACTAATATACAAGCTGAGAAGCGTTTTGAAGCGCAAATTAATTTTTAAGGAAAGCGTCTTTATAACAACTCAGAATAAGGGACACCCATACATTGTTAGGATTAAATGATTTAAAGGCAAGTAGAATTTTGTGAACGGGGTTGGATTTTAGTAGGATTATTTTCTAGTATAATGGTAATGGTGGTAGTAGTTTTGTTCGGTTGATGAGGGTTGCCCACGCATGTTTTTGACGCAGGATGGAGATGCAAATGAATGCATTCCACTTTTTTTGCTATCCACAGCCCTCACACTTGTTCCTTTCTTCCTTACCAAACTTACATTTTCTTATTTCTTTACTGTTTGCAATCTTAAAATGTCTTTAGATAACCCTCGGTGTACAATTCACCACAACTGAAACTCAATTCTTCTGTACAAACTTGCCATTGCATTATTACCTTCACTCTCCTTACACAGCTAAAAAAGGTAGACAAAAAATCCCGAATATCATATCTTCATATTGCCGTCACTTCATCTAACACACTTTTTTGCTACCTCCTATTTAGCTCTAGCTCTTTCTCTCTCTTTTTATTTTACTCTGGCTCAGAAATGCTTTAGAACTTTGATTTTTTTACCTATGGGAAGTCATTTTGATTGAAATATTTTTCAATTAGGAAATTTCCTTTAGAAAATTTAGATTTTTTCAAGAAAAAAAAGATTTGAAAACAGAAATTGGAATTGAAAAATTAAAGGGGCAGAAGTAAATAAGTATAAAAAGGATAAGCGTAAAATATCATGGAGAGGATTGAAAATGACGAGGCGACTAGATGAGAGATAAAGATCTTATGAGTTTCCGGTGGTGATGGTCGGTCGGTAGTGGCTAGTGTGTAGTGGCATTAAGCTTATGGTTGGTCCTACTACTACTGCCTAGACATGCAGTAGTGACTCTAGTTGTGGCGATTAAGGTTAAGCATGGCTGTAAATGCTAGAGGCTGTATTATTACATGAATCACAGTTTCTTAGTCAATATTTATTCGTCCGAATGCGATATGATTCAAAATCGGCAAAATTCTTGAAATATTTTTAGTGAATCATTTCGTTTATGATCATCTTTCACTTATTGTATGGAAATTACGTGTATCATTTTGCAGGTTGATGATGTCGTTTCATATTCAATTCAGAAAATCATTCCAATCATTAGGGACTGTAATATTTGATAGTTATGATAAGATTTAATTTTTTAAAGCAAAAATCAAAGATTATTTTACTTTTAAAGTGATAAAGCGCATAGCTTCTGTTAGTTGTTCAATTTTATTGATCTGTATTTACAAAGTTTTAAATGATAAGATACCACATTAAAAGTTATTCTTCAGTGTTTTAGTGGAACCCTGAAACCTACTAAACCAGGGGCAGATTTTTTAAGTTTTATCGTGTTTTGGAGTTGAAACGAGAGTACCTAACTTTAAGAGCCCGTTGACCTATTGAAGACATGTCCCCTTTGCAAAATCTAACTAAACGGCAAGTACTAAACTTCTCATAGTATTAAAGTCGATTGTCATTTCATTTGAAACAAAATTCTTACAAATTTAAACCTAAATACAGCATTCAACAAAGAACACCAAGTTCAAAGTTATTAAAGTGTCTACAACTTTCACAATCATTCGGGAGACAATATTGATTTCCAAAACCTGACACTAACCAAATTTACAAATTATTTAAAATCAATAAAGTCTGTCAATTAACTCGAACATTGAAATTCCGTTACATAATAGCCTTTTTATTTTTCCTTAATATTTTACAAAGTATCAATGCGAAAAAATATCTGCCAAACTTTGATCCAGTTTGGATTTTTTTAACTAGACTGAAAAGGCCAAATAAAAATGTATGCAGAAAGACAAGTTTTCAACATTTTTGTATTAAAATATCTTTTTAGGCTATGCATTTCTGATAAGCGAACTGAGGTTTTCCTGTCCACTGAATTAAAACGATCATTGAATTCAAGTGTCGGATCTAGATAAACACCTAAATACTTAAAAGTAAAAACCATTTCTATAACATCAGAACCAAGGCTAACATCACCACAACCATATGTATCAGCTTAAGAGGACCATGTCATAACCCATAACAGTCTCACTGCTTTAAGTGATAAAATTATAATCATATTTAACTTTAAAAAGAATTAAATCCTCGACTGGACGATATATTGAAGTGTTTCATTAGTAAAAAGCCTCTTTCCGTCTCTGTCTATCTATTTGTCTATCTACATAACTTTTGGCTGGTTGTATCAACTTTTATATAAAAGGATGATTAGAGTCCATAGGTATAGACAAATCTACCCTACCATTTACAATCCCTACTACTATTAAAGTTAACACGGGATTGATATCAAGCAGACAGACTTGACGAGTAGTTGCATAATCACCATCAGCAGATCACCTAAAATCCAAATGTGACGACGACAAAATATGCTCGAGACTCAAGAGCTGTTACATGATAAATCTTTCTGCTAATTTCCTATCTCTACTTAACTGATAAAAATAATGTACCGAAATGTGGTTGGTGTCTCTATCGCCCGAATGAGATAAATTCTAGGCCCTGCTACTTACTTAAGGAAGGTTGTATATAGTGTCAATAAGACTGAAAATATAATGAGACAATTTCCTTCTAAAACTAGACTTGACTTTAGCCTTGTTATAAATTCGATTAAATTAAAAACATGTGTGCTTTTGTGGTTTCATTTATACATACTGAATAAAGTTCAAAGGCCTTTTCGTTTTAGTGTAACCAGGTTGAGGTTGGTATTTATGATCAAGTATATTGGATGGGAGAAATTGAGAATCCAATCCGTATAATGTCTTATAGATATTAACTTTTTTCTAGTTATGTGTCATTATCACGCTTATCAAAAGCTGAGTAAATAAATTTCTTTGAAAAATGTATAATCTTTTTTAAAACTGAGCCTGGTCATTTGATTTTTTAATTTGAATGCAAATGACCTTGATATTTGGACTTTATTGGTTCGCCAGGCTAGTTAAAAATAAATAGAGTGTAGAATTTTATGAGACAGGATGAAGTCTCTATTAGTTTTATGACAAATAGCCACGGTCACGAATAGTTTATTTTTTATGCTTAGATTTACAATTTTAGGTTGATTTTATGATAACCAGATGAGATTTCGGGTTTTAAAAAAAAATTTTAGGCAGATTTTGAAACAGATTTAGAAGTTATTATTGCATATGTATTTTTGCATTAAATAGAAAAACTGTTAAGGTTGACTTGCAGTGCAGTACGTAGTCGCATCTTTTAAACCTAAGCATTTATTGATACACTATCATAACATAATACCTAGCTAACCCAGTTTAGTTGCAAACAATAAAAATAGTTAAATACCTCTAAGGTTCAACCTTTGTAATTGCTTGCACACGACACACACACTTAATAATAACAAGTAGAAATTTGATACTCAATCGAGTATTATGTTCTGCTACAGTAATTGAATGAGATACGTAACATGGCACAAGTTGACGATTTAATGAGGTATGTATGAAGGAGTAGAGATTGAAGCACTTGAACTTTGACATTGATTCAGTGACATTGAAATAAGAGAAATCCAATTTTTATAAAACAAAGCTATGTAATATCATCTCGAAGTAAGTTATATCATATAAAAATGATATGCTACATAAAACCCAATCAAACCTCATATAATAGTTGTGCACACAGAAATGTTCTAATCGTTATCTCAAATTCGAACCCATTCATGAGTTATTGTTCTTGATTGTGAATCAAAAGCCATTAATTATCACTATCCTATATATATTACCTATGTACTCATATTTTTAAACGTAGTGTTTTATGCCAGATTTTTTAATACTTTTAACGTAAGACCATAAGCTTGCTCACAAAATTTTAGAGGTGAAATCCATTTTTGAATTCCAAACAGACAAGTTCATTTTTTAACTTTTGAATAGAATATAGTATACAGTGTATATCACGTATAGATAAATTGTACTTGATTTTAATTATGAAGTTTGATTCTTTGTTTGCAGTCAATAAGGTACGTTCGCGTTGAGTTTAAAATAGTTAAGTAAATGTAGTTTGAGAATTGGTAGGTTTATAGTTTGAGATAAGAGTTTATAGATTTGGAAAAGTAATAAAATATTACCTAACGTGGCACCATATATTCAGGTCAACAACGACCTAGCAAATAACAGAGATCACTAGGTGACTTTCTTGCGAAACTATTAAATTCGAATCTGTTCTCACTTGAATCGTTTTGTACAGCTGTATGTACAGCTTATCGTACACGGTTGCTCTTATCATTAAAAATGTTTTTCCCAAAGAAATGTTTTATTACATACAATATGAGACTGAGTACGTTTAAGTAGGTATTTTATTGACGGACAAACAATATACGTTACAAAATTTGAAATATCTCAGTCCTACTCAACAAATCTTTGTGGGAATCACAACAGAATAAATACAAAGATTAAGTTGCGACGTAATGACATTTTGTACTTGAGTATGGAAGGATATTGAAAAGATATTGAAATGGGCTTATCGGCACGTACAGCGAATGAGGGATGACTAATAGGCTAGACGAACTACATTTTTTAAAGAAATACTCGAGTCGTTCCAGATTTTGAGCATTATTGTTACCCTACTTTTGATCAATTAAAATCTTGTTTTTTACGTCTAGGAATTTTTGGACAAGTTGATATGGGTTGCATAATTTAACACTGCTTGAAAACAAAGCATCTGCTTTGGTATGCTCTCTGGGTACCAAAGGAAGTATTGAAAAAAACCTGAGCTCAGCTATATTTTGTTACACGCACAGACGCATTTCGCTAGCTATTATTTCATGATTTGCGAAAATAATTGAAATAGCAAGTGGTATTATTATATGTTCCAACTTCCAAGCCCTATCGCACCTGTCAAATGTTCCCTTTGTTGAAGCAAATAACAATTCCGTTGTCCTTGGTCGCCGGAAATTGCAAATTTCTCTATCCTGGTCTTCCATTTCTGATATCAATTTAGCCCTAGAAGGTAGCTATTACATTCTACACTTGTTACTGTTACTCTTACTGGTGCTGTGTAAATACGAAATCATTATCATTTGTGTCACCTTCGCCACAGATATGCGATATCACCGCATCGCCATTAACTACTTTGTGTACTAACGGCGTTCCAACACATCATAATCACATTCATTTTTTCACTCATTTTGAAACTTTCTCTCTAATTATTATATCAGTTAACGGTCCTAAATAATTTGTTTAGTAAAGGGGCGAATTGATCATAATCTTTCAAAGCATTTCTTTCCCAAATGCCCGAGAATGTACTTTCGTATTCTTATTTTCTAATTTACATCATCGATATTGCGTAATTTGTTTGGTTAAAAAAGTTTGAAATGAATTTTTTGATTGTAAAATTAAAAATGTTAAACTGAAATTGAAATGTAAAACATAGAAGTCTGACAGTTTTTTGAAGCAAGCCAATGATGAATGAATGATTTTAGCATGGGCCAGGAACATATTAATAAACGGTTGATAGATTCATGCCAAGTTAATAGTTTCTTCATTTCCGTGCAAAAATGTAGTCCTAAACGCGCACACAACATAAACATTTCGCAGACTATAAAGCCTGCCGTTTATTGAGAACAAAGCCATTCGTACTCTCTTAAAATTCTCTGCAGTAAATTTGAAACGGGTTAAGCCTAAAAAGTACTTGCGTTTGTTTGTAGTGTGCATAAAACAGAAAAAAATTGTTTAAGTGGTTATTATAGCAAACTGATTATTATTATCATTATTATTAAGATTCACATTACAAGAGGAGATAAGATGTTAAATGGTGATTATCATGTTTATGATGTGCGAAACAAAACGGACGGATGGGAGGGGCTCTTTGTCATATTTTATGACTGCAGTTTCATTCCTTTACGAAAAATAAGTCTGTCAATACTTTTGGAAATGGAGAGTTCTTTTCACATTTATAAATCCAATCCAAACACAGTTTCCTTTTGCGTTCATGTAAGGGTTAATAAAGAAAAAGTACAAAAGCCTTCTTCAAAGATTTCCATGAAAGACACATTTTATTATTACTATTTCTTAAATATTACAGAGTTGAGCATGCATAGGATTGACGAGGTTGATTGATTTGAGTCTTGTGTTTTTTCATGACAGCACGGTAAATGTAAAATAGGACACCATTGATACGAATGAGTTGCTTTGCAATAATTAACTAAAATAATATTATATTTTTAATGAATGCAAAGTTTCTGTACCTCTATATTGTGCATAATTGTTGTAAGCTGAGCAAATGAACAGAAGTTTGAGTTGAGTTGCATGATTAGAGTTGAAGGAAAAGTTTTAAAGGAATAGTTGAAAAGTGCAAATTTCAATGATGACAGCTTCCAGTGAATAAGAAGCTAAGGGAAAATAAATGGTAGCCGTTGCACTTTGTTTGAAACTCAAGATTCATTTAATTTTCATGCTTTTTACAAAAATTAATTGGACAAATGTGCGAAATTTTTCAGTTTTTTTTAATAAGAGTGCAAAAAGAGAGGTGGTGAGTTAAGAGGGCATGTGTGAAATGTGCATCCTGCTGTGGCATTTGCAATCAATTGTACATGTTATTGAATATGAAAAATTGCAATAATTGTTGTTTTAGCGTTACCATCCGTCCCGGTTTCTAGGGGTATATCCCTGTTTTAACAACCTGTCCCGGCGTCCCAAAAACGTCCAGGTTTTTGATAATTGTCCGGGTTATCAATAGAAGTTTTAAAATCATATTGACTTCAAAAATACTACGAACTAGACCTTCTATTCAGGCAAACGCAAACGGGTGTTTTATTATCGCCTACTTTAAAAAGTATATTATTATTGCTAATAATTATGAATCGATATTATTATCTCTATAAATATACTGCAATAATATATATATTACTAGTTTTTTAAGCCAGCCTTTCGACTGGCAATATGAGGTCAAAGGTCACACCCATCAAATAAAAATCCCCAGCTCCTTATCAATTATTTTTAAAAAGCTGGGACGTGACTTATGATCACTCCCATCTTTTTCAAATTTCAAAGCTACCTTTTCAATTTTAGTTACTGTTAGAACATCGTTGCATAATTAATTAGGGAGGAAAATGATACACTAAAAAACGCACTGAGATCGAATTGAAGCCTAAAGAAAAATATTCATACACTAAATCACATTTATTTCCAAGTTGTTCCCTCACTTCTTGGCCCTGTGAACGTAAAAGTATTCAGACATACATAAATCATTACTCACTTCTATAGCCTCAGTTCTACCCAATACTCCAGGATGTAAGAAAGTAAAAGAAGAGGATGGACAAAATGTTAGATTAGATTAAGACTAAAAAAGTTTAAAACGGCTTCCCATCACTAAAGTATTTTATTCTATACTTTTAAGTATAAGATTTATGTCCTGTTTTTCACATTTTTATTTTGAGCCGTTAAGGGAATTAACTTTCAAATACTTGAACGTAGAATTAAAGGCTAAGGCTCGTATACCTTCTTGGTAAGAAACAGTTAAAAAACCTTGTGAATGACTCCAGAAAACTCATGATTTATGAATGTTACGAAAAGGGGAAATAGGAAGTCAATAAAATTAGTGAGCTAGAAGAGACTCTTGAGATTTGGGGCTTTCACGAGGGTACTTTTCCTTACTCTCGATAATTTGATTTAGGATATTAGAATAATTGGAAATCTTGGTATTCAACAGCGTATCTGTATTGTACAATAGTACTGCACCAAATGACGCGCTTCTTAACTTCTCAGCCCAAATGCTTAGCTCAACACCTTCAATATTTCAGTTACAAGCTGACCTTTAACTGTCAGTTTTGATAAAAGTCATTTAACATCCTCATTTACTTACTCTTGGAAAATTCCCTTATTTCCATAATCATTTCAAAATGTCACAGAACATCCTGGTAGCGTAGGTTAAGTCATCCGCCGTAAGGCTAGGATACAGAGTTTTAGGTTTTGTAACTTGTTGGAAAGGAGTTTGCTAAAGTTAAAACAATGTGGCCTTGGATTCAGGTACTTTTTTATTACACTAGGGAAACGGTGATTTAATTATGGAATAAAAAAGAATCGATGGAAATGATGCATAATTTTTCATTCGTTCGACAAATCGTTGAAATAGTTTAGTTTTTTAAGTCACGAACCAACTTAATTTGATTTCGGTTGGGTTGACTCATCTGTAAGGAATTCTGCATAGGCTTTTGAAAACCTTTTGGATAAAATATTTGCAGGAGAAAGGGTGGATGGGTGAAATAAAAAAAAGTTAACGAGATAAAAAAGGAAAAAAACTCATTTCCTGATTAATATAGAAGTTGACTCAAGAAAAGTTTTTTTGTTGCATTTAGCATTTAAAATTGAAAATAAAAAATTAGGGGTCTAAGCGGAAATTGAAAATCCAACCCTGATAAGTCGTGGCTACCTTTATATGAAGCAGGGCAATATGAAGTATAATTTGATACAATTTCCAAATAAATAATTCAAAGACCCTTTCCTCAAACTTATTTAGTTGATTTTATACAATACTACTTAACATGTAGATGTTAAATCTACTAATTTAGTTGAGCAAGTTGAACACACATTTATATTGAAGGAGCTTGAAGGATTTTATTATTGGGTCTATTACCATTACCAATAAGTTTCTTTTTATTCTGAAAGTTCACGGCAATGAATGGAGTTTCTGGAAAGCTAAATATATTCTTGTATTATGATTGAAAATAAGAAGTAAATCCTTCAAGAAACCTTCAAACGTCTGGTTGAACGTTTTTTTATATTTTTTATACCAATTTTTGCTAAAAAAGGAACATTTACAACTTGGAGAAGTTGGATATAATAGGTTGAAATAGAGTAGAAAGAAAGCTTTTGTGTTCAGTAGTACCATATGGAAACCTTAGGGGGAAAACGAGTAAACAAAGCCTGGATATTCTTCCTTCCGGTGGAATCAGGCATGGCAGCCGTAGCTCCTTACTATTGATTCAGTACTTTTATCCATCTGAAATTTTCATAATTCGATTTTTTTCAATTTTCAAATCAAGAGATAGTTTTGTGAATTTGTATGTTAGTGCATTCATGCATGCTTAGGTCGTGTGTTGCAATGTTAAATATAGTTATAACATCGGAAGTTATTAGCATTCGGGAAATGAAGAAACAAGCTACGATGCTGATTTGAGTTTGCTATGCAGAGAATTCTTTTGAATATTAGATGTAGACTCGAGACTACATACATAGCCCACACTGTTTCCAGAAATACCCTCTGATAATGAGAATAAAAGGAGACTTGAGAAGAGTAGTGGACAAATAGATCCGAATTCGGTTTTGATGTTGGTGGTTCTACTAGAGTGGTGGTGGCTATTGATTTTCAGTCTGTGAGTGTTCCGCCTGTCGCGACGTCTTCAACCAATGGTAGACAAAATGCGTGGTGCGTGTCCCCTTTATCCAAAGCTCTCGACGACTTTCCCACAAAGCTACGCACTTTTCTGTCTAAATAACAACTGAAACCCGAATTCGGAAGAAAACATAGAACTGCCTAACTTTATTCTTTGTACTTTGTTATTACGTTATACTATTTCAATAGATTCAATATGAACCATACACTAATCACGGGATGTAATTTCGTTTAAATGGCATCTCCAAAAACTTGACAATTGACATTTAGGCCCTTTGGGATATTAAATAGCCTTAGGACTGACCTCATGGGTAGCTGCTACAGCATTTTCCACTCAGGGATGTTAAAACACCAATCCACACTTTGGTCCATTAGACCCCCTTCACTGTCAATAAAGTATTTTCGTACCCTCCAATTTTATTTGCACCAATACTATCATATCCTATCATCCAAAATAACAACAAAAAAACTCATGAATTTTGAACAATCCTTTTTTTGTGGCTAGCTCTTTGTGGTTCTATACACATCTATCTCTGATACTTATTGTTAGTCTCTAGTTGTGAAATCGACAATGTTATACCATCAAGGTATCATGTATCCAAGAGTATTGTATTTTCTGTTAATATAATATGTAGATAGAACATGCAATTAACACTTTTTACGGGCTTCCTTTCAATAAGTTATGAAGTACAGGGTGTGTGCTCCTACGGTATTAAGGCTTTTTAATATTTTATGTCATTTAACCATTCATTATATAACTTATAGCAGTCATTCCGTAAAAGTTTCAGTGAGAATTACTTAAGATCTTTGACATGCACAATTAATTCGGTCATAAAACGGCATGGTGAAAAGAAAAGACGCATCAAATTATGATGTACACAAAAACCTTTTTAGACCCATTGATCTCTCGCATTAGCTTGATTCTCTGTCTCTCAACATTAACTTAATAGTCAGTGAGTCAGTACGTATTTTTACACGTTTTAGTACCAAAAAAGTCTTAAGTAAACTTTTCAATTTCTTAAAGGATATAAATAAAGTCGCTATTTATTTAAACGCTAAAGGTCTACTTTAAGTCTTTATTCCCTTGGAAAATTACTAAAGGGAAATCTGTTTTTTATTCTGTAACAAAACCGAAACTATTAAACTTGTAATCAAGCTGTAGGGCAATTTGCATAAAACAGCAAAAATCAAAGTAATTTTTTTAGATGTATCAAAATGAATTCAATAATTGGTAGTAGTAGAAATGGAGTTTTTGCGAATCCAAAAATGTTGAATTATTAAATGGTTTTAAGTAGAATTAACTTTTTTGCTATTCTCAGTCTTCTTCTGATAGTGCCTTGAGGTAGAAAAACTAGTTTTAGCAACGACCATCATGATGATGAACCGAATGTAAAGTAAAAGAAAAAGGTAATAATAATAATAAAAATAATGCATTGGATCACGGATCATATAATATTGTGTATAGTATCTAGTTTCTATTAAGCCATGGCATCCATTCGATTATATAAATCCACCCAAACTAAACTAAGCAACATTTCCCTACTGACAGATTCAGATAAAACAAAAATAAATATGCAACTATAACTATACTACATCTTTTGGTAACTACTTTTGGCAACAAAGTTCAATGAATTTATTTTCCCCTGACCCTGGAACATCCAATTTAGCAATGGAATTCCAAAAGGGTCTTTCTTTACTGAGAACCTGGGTGAATTATAAATTTAAAATGAAAAATCAAAGTATGTTTACATAGAATTGACATTTTTATTAAGAAATAGTTATTTCTTGTCAACTTAACAATTAAAAACAACTACCTTCTAAATTTGAAGGAAAATAAAGTTTATAGCTTTGAAAATAAACTTTCCTAATAGAATAATAGAATTTCCCATCCATGCATTATAATTACATCTAGGTTTAAGTTTACATGAGATAAGTTTGACTCACAAATAAATAGAGTATAAAAGGAGTTCAAGTGACAAGAAACTTAAATAGAAATGGAATAGATTGAAAATCTTTGATGCGTAAGTTCAATAGTAGAATAAATGATAAATCTAAGTAGATAGATAGATAGAGAGGAAATAAAATTGCGTAAGGCCTGAAGCCATGACATTGATGATGAATAGTTAGTAGTGTAGTACTAGTTGGTTGTGGTGGTAGTTAATAGTTAGTAGTTTGTGTGATGATGATGATGGTGGTCTAACTAAACATTGTAAACGCATTGGTATACAAGTAGTATTTTTATATGTAACTTAAGAGCAGAAAGAGATAAGTATATAAGAAGAAGCAGTAGTAGTGGTAACCACTTTTATCTTGTGGATTTGGAATGAAGATATAGAAATAGCAAGGGCGAGATGGACTGGGATGAGGACTAGTGTATAAGTGGCAGGTCGCATCCTTCGCAGATGATATCCTCTACCTAAATATCCTTTTGTCTACTGTTTCATCAAAAGCCAGAAAGGTAAATGGACTCCAGAACAAGATTCCCAATCTGCTATGCAATAATAATGCAACTAATCTTGGCATTTTAGGTATTCTTTATAAATTACGTGGAGCATTCAGGTTGTAAGACCTTAGCTAAATTTTACTACCCTGTGTGGATTTTGTGAATTTTGTTCTACTGGTTTTTAGAGCCTTTGAAGATGCTTCATTACTTGGAATTTAGATTGACCCAAAGGTACTTCAGCATGCGTTTTTTGACCGTGCGAATTGAATTCTACAGGAGATTTCTCATTGATTAAGAAAGATTTCTTTTACTATCTCAAAGATCGCATCCATTCCTTTTTCAACTATCCAACTTAGGTATATTATTTTTACTTGGACTACTTTAGCTAGTGTTAGTTCGTTATTTATAAATGGCCTCGTGTATTTACGAAGCGAAGACTAGAGCTATTTGGATGTTGTGGTGGTGGTGGATTTTGGTTTTTTCTAACATAAAGATCTACAGGGTATTTCACTCTTAGAATAAAGTCTTGAACAAAAAAACTCTTTCTCTAAAAGTTTTTCAAGTGAACAAGGTGAAGGTAGTTAAAGTCTGGTATTTCAGACGCAGACTATATTTTGTACAATAATAATAATATGCTTTTACTTAAATGGGGATAGTATAGATAAACTTATATACAAATACACGTGATGTTTATTATTATTATTTCTTTTTCATGTATTCTTCTTCTTAAGGTTTTATCCTGTATCCAGTCTTAGACTCCAATGTATTATACCTTTTTTACTACTAACTAGGATAGGGCGATTAAGTTACTCTCTAGGTTCTAGTTACTCGATCTCTACTCTTACATCCTTGCAGAAAAGTTGTTCAGGAATGACTCAAAGGACTAATAATTTTCTTATCAACAAGTTGTTAAAGAATTTACATTCTGTTTAGTTTTAGTGAAAGTCAATTGGTCATGAAATATGTTAACTTTAAAACCAAAGGAAGGGAGATTTTAGGATTTCTGAGGCTTCTCCGGAATTTGTTTTTCAACGCTACGTTTGTACACGTTGATTCTGAATAATCCTCAATATTTCTAAATAGAAAGGGTTTGTATCCCAGTATAAAAGTAGAAGAAAAGGCAAACGGAGACTTGATGGTGGTGACGGTGATGGTGGTACAAAAAATAGAAGATTCACTCACTCACCTGTTGTTACCTCTCTGAAAATATCTGTGAAGAATACTTTTAATCCTAATCCAAGCTATTTATTCAGTAAAGAGCAAGAATAGCCATCTCTTACAACTACAACCTAAAAACAACATATTATTAGCTATTTAAGATATCTTCTTATTATACTATTTGCTAGATTTATTAACCTTTTATATACAGAGTATGTACAGTGTGCTAATGACAATGAGTCCTTGGAAAAGAGGCGAAATAATGATAAGGGTTCACCAACAATCAGACTGCAATGTGGAGCCACTTTTTTCATGCGAAATTATATTGAGATGCAACTGTTACTGCCAGAAAGATGAGTCAATGGGTATCATGATGGGTGTTCGTGTTAAATGGATTCCCTGAATCTAAAATGTCAATGATTTTGACCATTTTCAGGGGAAAAAAGTTAGGAAGAGTAAAAAAGTCATTGATACTTGATACAAATGAATGAAGGTTCAGTATTTTGTAGTATTGAGTAACAGGGATTTAATGGATGATTCATTTCTAGCTTTGTTTGTTATTATTTCGGTATGCCCTCGGCCTTGGCATCTCCAGTTTCAATAGTTTTGTTTCAAGTAGTAACAACAAAAATAACCTTTAGCTTTATTACTCGGCTATAAATGACTGTTTTGTTGGTATTAATAATAATTATGAAATATTATATGAAATCCAAGACGAATTAAAAATGGATGGATAACGAAAATATATAAGGATGGTTAATAGTTATCTGCTAAGAGTGTTCGGTTACGCACATTAAGATCGATGAGCTTACACTAGACACTAGGTAGACTCTACTCTATCTGGTAATTTTACTCTTTGACCTGAGTAGAGTATTATTATGAAATGTGTAACTGATCGACTATCTCATTAGTGCATGTAATATGAACTGCTTTTGTTTACTACAAGTACAAGTAAAGTCAGTCTGACAAGTATTTTCATTCTAGAGGGCCAATATTTATTATTGATTTTAATGTCAAGTTTGTCATGTATTATTTATTCTGCTTGCCTAGGGTTATTACATCCTTCTGAGCTCATTGTCTGAGTTTCAGGGAAACTAAGTTGGGTTCAAATATTTCTTTGTATTTTACTATGCAACGGAGATGAGTTTGGTATGTGTCAGTGTCAATCCGTATTAAATGAGGATGACAATTTCTATTTAGCTGGAATCTTATTATTAAGTTTATAATAAGATTTCTTAATCAAGCCCATCGTCAAGGGTTTAATGAACATGTGCAAACTGGCTTATCCCTTGGAATATTCAGTTACGAGTTATCCCAATAGAATAATAGGAATGTACTGTTCACTAATTATTTTAACAAATAGAAAAAAGAGACAAAGGGTAAAAGGTTATGAATGAGATAGGAAGGATTATCTTTTATGAGTCACCCTGTACCATACAATATGTTGCATGCAGGCAGAATTAAAGGCTTCTAGTTGATATTATGGTTCGATGAACGGGAAAATTTTGGGGAATTTTATTAGAGCATTCAGAATTTTATGAAATACTGGACGGAATTGGAGAGTACTATTTTCTGAAAGAAGTGGCCTTTTACCCCATAAATCCAATGTTCATGAGTGATTATGCAATGTCTAATGTAAATTTATTTTTGTTTTTTTTTCAGGTAAGACCTTTTTGAAATGTTTCTTGATTTCAAAATATAAACGGGTAAATTGGGTAAGAATGGGATGTGCCAATGCCAAAATCGATTTCATGTCATTTCATCCGGGAGTTAATACAACAGTACAAGCAGGTTAGCCTTTTTTAGGATTATGTTTCAGGATGACCACAACCACAACTGAAACTAGTATAATTCTGTTATTTTTATTGTATGGACAACTTTACAGAATCAATGTTACTAGTGGTAAACGGATTTTGTGTTGTGTCTCATACTAACAAATGACCATCGACAGCTGAATTGTTATAAAATTATCAGCGTGTTGTAGTTGTATACTTCTAGCAATTGAATTCAATATGCGAATGAATTGTAGCTTACGGCAGATGTAGATTGATAAGTAGAGAAAAAATAATTGAGATTTTAATGTGACATGACAAGGGATGATTATAGGTTAGTGTGCACCCTCTACACATATCATTTGGCAGGGAGCAGGCAAACACCACAACTACTAATTTTTATTATTTACGAATGCCTTCGAATTATCGTGATCGATGTGGTGGTCTCCATTTCTCCATGGTTTTGTCCAGCATAAAGACCTCTATACCTCTATGAACACGGACGAATGATACATTGTTTTCATAATTGCTTCTAGAATATTAATAAAAACACGATGAACATTTGTCAATTTAATTACGTACGACAAGTTAATTCATGATTGGATGAAGGGGGTTCTTAATTTTTTATAGTTATTGCTGTTAAGTTTATTTTTCACCTTCTGTTCTTTGACTTTGAAATAAAATTAGGTTTTGAGAAACGATCATTCTAGCTAACTTTGATTTTAACTTTAAACGTACGATTTAGTTTTCATGAAACTTTTTTTTAATTATTTTAAACAATTTTTTTCACAACATAATACAGTTTCACTTGTGGGAACTGTGCCCTCAACGTTTTTAAGCATCATGAGATAATCCAATCTTTAAACTGCCTGCATACCAAAAGCAATGAAGTACGTTATTTAAGTTGAACTTTTAAGAAATTCAAAGGATCGTTTTCGATCAAGGTAACCGAAAATGTTTCTGTAATCCATCTAATGCTTGTGAACTTGTGAAGTTGTAAACTCTGATGAAGACATAAGATAAGCTACCACGGATTGATGGTGTAATTATCTGCATTTTGTCGGTTGATTTAAATTCGGGTTTAAATAGCATTCTTCTCTTTGTTGTGAAGTTGTTTAAAACAGGACCGGAAACAATTTAGCCATTCAGTCTGTATTTATTCTTCTTTGTGAGTCAGGCTAAAAATAAGGGTACAACACGCCTGTTTTGTGGTAGTAGAATTAGGGGTTTGGATAGATTTTTAGATGTGGTTTGTGATATGAAACACGTGCATTTGCGGATGTTATCAATCACCACTTCTTTATGTGAACAGCGTCTTACCGGTAGCCCAGTCTTGTACTTTTAAGGTAAGTCTTAAAATTATAAGAATTGTTGAAAGTAATTCTTGGTGTTGTGACATGCCGTGTCACGAATGAGCTAAAGACTCACTAACAAAACTTATGGGCACAGTAAGAATAGATAATGAGGATTTTTAAAATGAAGGGTCTTCAGCGTATCATAAGACATTAGCAGCGTCTTAAAAGCCATTTAGTTATATTTATAAACAAGTTTAGTTAAGAACCAATTGAGGAATAAAACGCAAAAAATAGGTGTGAATGATCATTTAGAGGTTAATGCAACAAAGCCAGAATTTTTACCTTTGTCCTGTAAAATATATTATGAAGTGCTCTGTTCTTGTGAGTCCGATTTGGGCTTGTTTTCAATGCTACTTGGCTCAAGCACCCACATAATTCCCTGTTTAATCTTTACCTGAACAATTGTATGTGGAAAGTGGAAGGGTTCAGGTAGTCTGGGATTGAATTTCGTGGAAGTTCCTCAGAAACATTTGTCGGCTTTGTTTCTCTCGAAAGGTTTCATTGACTTGACGGTTAGGTTGTAAAATGTGGGATACGGTAGCAAAGAGAAAATAAAACTTCAAAGATTTTTACAAAAGGATTCAAAGGTAATTCGATTGTATGGAACTTGAGCAACCTCGTGCATCGGGTTTTGATTGTTTTGCACATTGAACCCGATTTATTTTTTAGACAGATATTTTGAGGATTATTTTAGGGGATAATGACGGTAAGAATGTTCAAGCCGTTAAACTTGTGGGGGATGTAGAAATTCATGGTAAATGTAAACATTATTATCATACAGAATAAAAATTATTGTATAATTATTATTAGTATAATAATTATTATTATATTAATTTTAAAGAAAGTCTGACGATCGGTGGGGGTCAAGTGAGACATCAAAAATTGTAAATGTTCAGACTGTACCCCGGAGGATTAAAATAGGCAAGAGTTTAATGATTAAGATTTCTCATTTATTAGAATGAGGGGATAGAGACAGTAGCAGTAAAACCAAACGACAGTTGGATGACATCGTTCAAATTTTATTACCAATAAAAACCAGCAGTTAAATCTTGTTGCTAGCTTAACCTAAAGCATGACGGGTGCAAAAGATCAAAAGTAGCTAAAATAAATTAGAAAAACAAATGAATACGAAATGAATTGCATAATTTTTGTTGCACAGCAAGGACAAATGCGAGTTGCTTGCAGCAAGAAAACTGACCAAAATGATTAACAAATCTCATTGTTGTTTTACTAGATATTTGTAAAATCAGTCTAACCTTGATTCTACTTTTCATAGAGACTTCAGTTAAACTTGATATTGCTTTTTAGACCATTATCCATACACAATGTGATGCACTTTAAGAGAAATCTTTTGTGAGATTGTCAATCAACGAATCAACCTGGATATATTTAAAATGAGGAATATATTTCAGGGTATTTCCTTTACCTCGGCCAAACTTATATTTTCACTGTAGGACATTTTTGATGTCCAATACCTATCAGTTTCTGAGCAATTTTGCATGCTTCGGATAGTATAAAGATTTCGGTCTGTTATCTCCAAGTGATTATATAAGTGGTAATTTGGCCTCTAATTCTATCTCTTCGTATCCAGTCGATGAAGAACCTAGTCGTGTGTAACAGAACATGACGTAAAAATTGTTTCACAATTTATGAACCAACACAAAGTGAGTGCAAGTCTGTCTGCAAATGTCAGTGGGGATTTGTGCTGGGTAGAAACTATAAGTGTGAAAAATGACAGGCAGAGGCAGAATTTCGAATGAATCTTGGCAATAATAATAATACTATGGAATATCATGGGCACTTGCTCTTGGAATTTAGCTCAGTCGAGTTGTGTTAGATTGAGTAAAAAAGAAGGATGAAGCATCGTCTCGCATTTTAATTACTTCAAAAAGAGTCAGAGTCAGTCTATCCATTTTATATCATTTTATTATCTTCTCCATCTTATTTTATCATAATCAACTTAGTATTTGTATTAAACATTCCTTTTTCGGCTTTTCCCACTAGCAACAATCAACCGCCACACAAATTATTGCTCTTTTCATTATGTAACAAGTTCAACTTTTTAACCCTATTGCTCAATCCTTGGTTTTTTGCTTTTATGAATCTTCAAAAACCCTGGTTCTTCAGAAGAGATTTATCCCTTTTAAAAGTTATGAGAGAAGTGTAAATCTAATTTTTAACATTTTCATCTTCACAATAAATTTATAACCTTATTAAATACTCTTTAGCTATTTTAAATGTTTTAAAGTAAGTGTCAACCCTCAATCAAAATTATTCGGCATTGATTGGGTTTTTCAATTTGATTTATAAAAAAAATGTAGAGTTCGATGATTTGAAGTAAGGACTTGGGAAGGAAAGGGGTTGAAAATGCACTAATGCAAGGCAGATTTCGGATTATTAAGATTAATTGCATATTTCCAGGAAGGCTTTTGCACTATTGTCCTTTGGTTGGAACTGCATTCATATAAGATGATTAGCTTTACAGGAGTTATTGTTGCAATGGCTTATCTGAAGATAAATAGTATCTGTGTGTTTGACAAATATAAATTTTGAAAAGTCTTTACTTTTGTAATTAAAGAAGTTGTTGGAAGCTGAATCTAATAAGGCTACGCATAACACGCATTCATGTATATGATCAAGAGAAGGTTGTTTAATGTCAACAACTCTCATATCAACACACTTGCGAGCTTTAAGGTCATTATACAGGTTTGAGATTTTGGGGAAGATATGCTATTAAAGCCTAAGTAACTAAATATACTTCGCTGTTTTATCATTGGAAATAGAAATAGAAGTACTATACTATGGTAAAATTCAGTTTGCTGACACTAAACTGTGTTAAGCTGAAGTGTCAGTGGTGGTGGTACGGTTGTTCTTTTTAAGATGTACAGACTTCCATGCCACCAGGAAGGTGTAGAATTCCCTTTAAATGAGCCCATCTGACGTATATTTTTCATTAAATTTTTCTGTACGTATTTGAACGCTTACGGTTATTATGTTCTTCATTTGACACTTTAGATAGGATGGATGCTACCCGACCCGGTTGGGTCGTCGTTAGGAATACATAAAAAACCTTGTATATGTGTGGATTGAATTTGGTGAATGGGGAAGATGTTGTTGGAGTTACTTAGCTAAACTTATTTGTCTCGTGTAGAGAGGTGACTTGCACGTAGGCATAGGCACACACACACACACACATATGCATCCCATACGAAGTAGCAGAGAAATAAGTATCCAGCAGAATGTGTACTTCAATCCCTAGTGGTTTGAAAGGGCCGTTTCTAAATACATTTTGTGGAGTTTTAATCAAACGAACACCTTCTTCTTAGATAAAGTTGAGTTTAGTTTGTCACTAGCATTGTTTTTATATCTGGATGCCATTTTTTACTCCAAATCTTAATATTATTTACAACACAGACTTTATAAGCAGTCCTTGAAAGTAGATAATCAGTCGGTTAGAAAGGGAGCCCCGGATAAAATTCAACAAAAGGGATCTCTGTCACTCAGGGATGAACAACCGAATGTCTATCTAGACAATTCCTTCGTTACTTCATCTCATCTCCCCTCTGCAAAGTTGCCTCAACCTCTCTTTCCAATGTCTTTCTTATGTTAGCTTGCTCGTACTACTTCTAGCAATAATGTCCCCCCATCATCATCATTGAATTGTCCTAGAGTATAATAAATTTCCAGAGTATTGTAATAATGTGCGAATCTCACTTGCACTTTTTCACAAGGAATTCGAAGAGTAGGAGGGGGCTCTTTCATGATTTTTTAAGTAAAATTTTAAAAACCAGGCCAAAGAATGGACATAAAGTTACAAGTGCAAGGTATATTTATCCGGAAACTATTTACAGCATTGCATGTTTAAAGCATTTTCCTTTGCAACTATTTGTCTTCGAAAGCTAACGGGAGATAATACAGAAAAAAAATCGAAACCCATTAGATAGCAAAGTATTAAGCACATCGAGTGCATCCAGAGCCAAACCACTTTTATATAGTGTATCTACAATAATATAAATCAATCCATTCAGTACGTGATATGCCACCAAGGGTTATCAAGTGAGGTGGCTTATCTTTTATTTTCAAAATGGATTATGCTCCACCACCTCACTTTATTACTCTTAGATTTATTTAGAAATGTTATGTATCGTCATCGTTATGGTTTTTAAAAGATAAGGCGAATGTCCCTTTTCATTTAAAAAAGATGAGGAGAGAGAATACGTGATAGTGGAGAGGAAAGAAGAAAAGTAGTTAAATAAGTAAGTTGAGGGAGATGATGATAATTTGGATTATGGAGGATGATTGTATAGAAGGACCCGTGCCTTGGTCCATTAAGCAACTTTCACAAGGGAAGATGATGAAGGGGTGCCCAGATGGGGAGTGTACACCCCTCCGGCACTCACCACATCATCCTTGTGCACCGAGTCCGGAGTCCTGGAGGTTCAGAGTGGTGGTAGTTTCCTTATAGTTCTAGTGGCAATATATTTCTTCTTTTTCTACCATTATAAAATACATTTAAGTATACACTTGAGAAATATTTTTGTATTATTCAGTATATCTCGTTGACTAACTAACACGGCCCTTTTATTTCTTTTTATTGCACATCCATCCTGTATGCCTTCCTTAACTGCTGCAGCAGCAAGCACTACCATCATTTCATTTAGTTCTGAGGTTCCTTTTTCCATGTGAACGTGAAGGTTTCACAATCATAAAAATATTAATGATTTCACCCTCAATGAGGATGCTGACTGGAGAAGAGTAGGGTCAGTCATAAATCTTGTGAATCATTCTTGAATATTATTAGAATTCAAGTGTTATGATGATGTAAGCTTCAAGGTCCAACCAAAGCTCTTTACTTTTATTGTAAAGTCCTGGAAAATAATAGTATTGTCGTAACACGTACGTACGTTTTTATAATGAGCTCTTTGAATGATTTTTTTCACAGCAGCAAACCTTTGCGTTATTAGATGCGTCAAAATGTACAATTTACAGCAAGATTTACAAACATTACTGGATATAGAAAGTTTGTTGAAATAATCTCAACATTGAGAATTTAGCCCATTAGTTTTACATCACCTAAATTATATTGCACAAAAAGGAATCCTTACGCACATGTCTGCATAAAGTAGTAATTTCTTCGTACTATGATGGGTTTATGTGTGTACGGCAGAGATTGGGACTCATGCAGAGTTAGAGTAAGAGATATAAAGAAAAATAGATCCTTCATTTAAAATCCTTGTCGAAGGGGCCCAAAAACATCAACATACGGACCACGATGAACGAATGGCAGGTTTACTACTTGCCTCACTATTGTACTCCAGTTCCAAGGCTCTCTTTTTCGTTCATTAATAAGAAACCTATTTTTTTGCATATACCTCTTCTCCCCAACCCGCGGGGTGTCTAAGGAACTCATTTTTCAAAGTTAGTCTAGTATTCTCAGCTAAAAGATCAGTCGCTCCACAAGCCGTTGCTTCGTATGCTGAACTCTTAGCGGATAATCTTAGGGGTTGAAATGAATAAAATAAAACTCAGAGGGTTTATTATTAAGGTTTAGTAAAAGAGGAAGGATGGTTTTTAGAGATCCCCTTGGAGATCCTAACCTAACCAACACATGTAGCTTTGTATGGAGCCTCCATGATGATGATCATCCCCATCCTATCGTTCTCGAATCCAATGTTAAATGCTTGTAAGATGGAAGAGGATGGATGGATTTAAATGGTGAAATGAAACCCTGGCCTGCCAGCTTCATTCTTTATAATAATCAGTTCAGTCTCTTAGAACGTACCCTAGTACCTAGTAGTACATAAACCGTCGGACCGACCCAACCGGGTCTTATTTCTTTTACAAAAACTTTGTCATCCTTCAACTAAATCCCCGGTTAGGTTGGTCAATCCACTTTTATAAAACTTTTCATCATCTATCCTTAACTCCTCAATAGTTCACACAGACATTGCTACAATAATAAGTTGTTGCTCACAATATTTATTTTATTGCCTAGTAGAGCAAGTAGAGACCTTGTAGACCTAAGAGGTTCCCTATAATAACCATATATCTTCTCTGCCTGCCAAAGAAGTAATACCTTAATATAAAAACCTAAGGGTTCTCTCGACCTGTCACTTGTCAACTGAAAAACAGTCAGAAACCTCGAATTGTTCAGTTAAGTTGTCACCTAAAGTTTCGCCTAGTCCATCCATATTATGATTTTCTCAGTTTCTCAAGATTTAATATCCTACCTGAAGAGCTTCTAGTATTTCCAGCTTCACTAATGTTCTGTCCTTTGGCTAAGTAGGTCCTTTAAAAGTGCTACCACATGCTTCTTCAGAGTGACAAATAAATTTAAGCTAATCTTAAAAGTCTGGGTATGAAGAAATAGTTGTTTGTAGTGGAAATAGATTCAGTTAGAAAATATTAATGTTCCATGAAGGATCTTTCCCTTAGGACCCAGGAAAAAGTTTAAGCTATAAGGGCTGCCATTTTACATTCGGAAATATTTTATTAAATTGCTGTGATAATAATTGTGTGTACGAGTGGTTTAAAAGTTCTATGTGAAGTAAAAATTCGAGTGGATTTGACCAACGAATTTTACAAATTAGTGTAATTTTTGGTGTACACGTGTATGGTGAATCTCAAAAATTTTAATGAATCAAAACTACGGATTTTTTTTTCATAACAGTTTTTATTTATTTTCTCTTGGACCTTTTTACAAGTAAGTTGTTTATTAAATATTTTTTTCATATTGTTTATAGATAATTCTAGAGCATAAAAATTTAATAGGGGTTTTCAATCTTGTTGATAAGCAGTAAAAAGGTGAAAATTATCCTCGTGGTATTCTCATCAGGGCTTTTAAAGTTGGATTTTATTAAAGGAAATTATTTTACGACCTCCTTTGAGCAGTATGGTATTAAATGCAAAGCAAATGCTCATCATAAGGATTCAAGGCAAGGTTGGTTTGTGGCGAATGGTTTGTGTCTGTATGTACAGTGTTGATACTGACTGAAAATGTGACTCATGTAAAAAATGCTCGCAGCAGCTTATATTATAAGAACTCTTTTCTATTTACACTTAATGACTTGGGATAAAAAATCGTTAAATGTGTTACACATTATCGTTATTGTTATTTGTATTGTAATTATTACAAAGAGTAAAATGTGCTTTTATATAATAATGTATTCATTCATGGAGGAACTTATGGATGTATTTATGTAATATGGTATTATTAGTGTGAGGGTGTACACTCTAGTAGTAGTGGTGGTTTGTTCGTGGTGTCCATGACAGATAGTTGCAGTGGCTTCTCAAATATCTTGCTTAGTTTTTTTTGTACGAAATCATCACAACCGATGGAGAGGGCACATGTAAATGTAATAATAAAATGTATAATAAATATTATATAATATAATTTGTAGCTCATATAATATTTAAATTTTGTTACATGTAAAGGGTACTGAAATTCCTTGTTTGAGGTTTGAGTTTGCCCTGAATTTGATAAGATGAGGTAGAATATATTCTATAAGCTCTATTTTGAGGTCAAGAGGAAGAGAATGAAATTCAAAGTACAAAATGTGATAAAATTCCACAGAAGTTTGAAATCATTCAGAATTACTAAAGCTAAATATAAAAATATGCTCTGGAAGTAGAACAAATTCCTAAGTTTGATGAGTTTCACTCAAAGTTGTGGAAGAATGGGTTATCCGTTTAAGATTTTTCTGTATATTTCATATAGACGAAAAGCGTTTACTGAATGAAATTCTCTGATTTGCTGTGAAAGAAACCATTACCAACTACCAAGAATCATTCTGCTTTGTTAGAAGTTTTATAACTGAACCTGTCAATCCTGTGCATCTTTTGTTGGAATGTTTCTCGAAACCAGAAAAATTTAGATAAAAGTTGACAAAAGGGCATTGAAACTTAGTTTAAAAGAGCAAATAAAACTTACAATGCAAAGCACATGGCGGGGTCACACCGATTTTGATGAGTGATAGCTCAAAAAATCAAGAAAAAAATAAGAATGTCAACAGTGAAATAGTAGCCTCCGATGCGGCCTCTGACCAGAGTTAGAGAAGCCCAAACATCCAACTTTGGCGTATTTCCATACAGCAACGCTCAATCGCATTCAACAATACCAAAGAAAGTAATCGTTTTTCAGTGTCCGTCCGACGATAACTCAACAACTGATTTAGATGAAAT
>JAQGBU010000086.1:0-71447 GCA_034698605.1 Isotoma decorata
AGTTTCAAGGTAAAAAAAGATGCGCGTTGTTTTAATAAAGGTAAATCTGGGTGTTTTAATTATGTCCAAACCTGGAGCTCAATGTTTGTAATTCAATATGTGGTCATTTCTTATTACGCTTTTCCCTATTTTGCAACCGCATTCATGCGGGTGGTTGGAAGGCTAGTGTAGTATAAAAGAAGAAGAAGCCTATTTACCTTCACTTACCTCACCTGCTTGCATTTTTCATCCTTAGAATTTCAGCCTATTTTTCGAGCAACTTGAGGTAGGGAAAAGGCTTAGCTAAACAAGAAACTATCTAATGTGGAGAAAAGAGTCTGAACTGAATACAGGTTACCTTAAAAAGAAACAAATTGGTACAAAAGTAAAACGGTCGGTTGGAATGGTGACGGGGTTGACGATGTTGATTTGCTGCGCTATGGATCCCTTTTTATATTTTATTTTATTTCCTATTCTCTACTAGATACTCCTATATAAATAAATATGACCATAATGTTCTAAAGATTTCTCCCAGTTTTCCCCAGAAAGTTGAATTGACTTTGAGAGAGAAAATCCTCCAGAAAGATTTCTTTACTTCTAAAAACTTTCTTTGAGAGATTTAACTTCCAAATGTACAGAAGAGTTTTTGTAGGTTATAGATAAATAAATATATAAATCTGGATACATTCATAAAAAGTAAGGTATAGAGGTTCAGGTTTAAAGGGATCGTTGTAGTATTGCAGTATCAGCTAGGGTATCATCATAATATGCCCTGACTATTTGTCTCTTTTTCTCTCTTATGTTATGTAGATCCCTTTAGCGTCTTTTCTGGTAAAAAAGAGACAGGGCACAAGGAGAAAAAAATATTTGTTTAACCCTTTTGGATTTATCTTACTTGGTCGTCTTTCTTGGCTTCAGACCTGGAAAGTTTTCCTGGCGTGTAGACTTTTCTTGTTCTTCTCTTCCTTCTTTCTGCATTTTCCCTCTCGTATCATTGCACATGTTGGCTCAAGATGAAGAAATCTGATGACGAGATGATGAGATTTCTCAGCTTCTAAAAAATGTTAAATCAAAACTAGGAGAGAAAACCTTGATTTTATATCTTGATCATGTAATAATATCACTTTAAGACATCTTTAACGCCCTTTACTTTACAAGATATTGCAAGTAGAAGGAACTTTTTTGCTTAAATTTTACTGAAGCAGTGTAGGCTTTTGTTGACTGGGGCTGTGAAAAAGAATTATACGTATAATTAAATCAAACTATGTATACTATTAACTATTAACCTCCGATGTAGGACATTAGTTAAGACAGTAAAAGACGCGTTGTTATACACGGCATTTGTCCATACTTGAAGCAATTAGTTCTTGAGTTAATATTTCATATCAGTTTTGCTATGATTGTGATACAAAGGATTTTTAAAGTTCTTCTTAGGGTTTTAGCATTATTCTAATTCCGGTTTTGTGACGTATGTTGATTGAACTTATTTAGACTGTAAGTAATCTTTACGTGTATAATTTACGTAGCTTTTTATTCAAATCTCATGATATCAGACACACGACCATGTGTTTACTTCTACATTCTTAAATAGATGCACAAAAATGTAATTAAATAATAAAAGACATGTCTATTTACACAGACGTTTTACAACATAAATATTTTTTAGGAAATTAATTCAAATAAGTGATGTTTTTATTTTAGACAAATGATGAAGGATTTGATCACGGAGGTGAGCTTTTCCAAGGACAAAAGTACACAAAGAAAGAAAAAGATGCATCTAATCTTTGCCTCCGAGTCGGTGGACTAAGCCACCGGAGTCATGAAGATTCAAAATACAAATGGGTATTTCTAGTTAGTCAACCGTCACGTCGTATTGACTGGGGTTTTGATGCTAGCTTAAGCACACGTGGAAAGTCATTCGATTCGGCAATTAACCTTCGATATGCTCCAGGCAAGCTTACATATATAAGTCTATGAATCTCTTGTCCCTAGCATAAGTAAACTATGACAATAGAGTTGTAGAAAACAATGAGCTCACATTTGTTATTGAAAGCTCAGAAAGTGGGGATTACAATGGAATCTAAGGTATGATAGCTATGCGTTAAAAGGAAAACGTAAGAAAATATCTTAGGTATTGGTTGAAGAGCTTCTACATGCATGCTTATGGCTTTTGAAGATGTCTTGAGAATGATTCGAAAGCCTCTCACTGTTACTACTTAAGTAAGACGTGGAGAAATGAGACAAGCAGAATAAGGAGATCGTTGAAAATATCTGTATTATCTGTAGAAGTAATTAATACTTCCCATGCGTGGTTTGCAACTACTCTGAATACATTTCTGTATTTGAAAGACCTTTATTCACAGATAGAAAGTATATAGTAGGCCACAGCCAAAAATACAAAATGCGTATACAGAAGTAAATCTTGGGTAATAATAACAGGCTGTTTTTTAAACCTTAGTAATTAGTTTTTGCAGGTTTTATATTTCCCTTTTTGCTATAGTAAAAGACATTCTAAGAAAGGTTCCATATCTTGAAGTAAGACTGAAGAACGATGTAGTATAACTTGTATGGTTTTTTGTTGATTTCTCACAGAAAAAAATTTAGTAACTTCATTATCATTAAAAAGAGCACCTGGGGTTTTGACGTTCATGCAAATTGGATGGAATATTACACTACCGACTCAAGCTCCGGTACAAGTTTCATTTCACATTGAAGAAAAAGCTCACCTTGTCTACCAGGTAGTGTATACAACTATGCATTGTTTTTTTATTCTTCTTGTCTTCTTTACTTTCCCCAAGCTCCATCAGTACAAAGTTTAATAACATCTAAATTACAAATGTAAGCTTTTTACAAATCTTTGAGCTACTGTTTGACTAATTAAATGCATTTTTTGCAACGCTTAATTGTTTGATTAAATTTTGCATGAAAGGTAAGATATCAGGGACAAGATGTAAAGTATTCGTATCAAACATTGTACTTGTTTCAATTCCGGAAATGAAAAAAGATCCAAGAAAATTTTGGTATTTTGTCTAGGCACAATTTAAAAGCGACTGGCAAAGAGACAAGTTACTTTTAGATGTTGAGTACAGCGACAGAAGCAAAAGATCACGCTTGGACACATCGATAACCCTTGGAATAACTACCACGGCTATTGACAATCTCAAACTTGGATTTCATATATTTAGCGAAGATAAAGAAACTAAAGTTCGCTTCAATGTAAGACATAATAAAATACAGTTGTTTGATTTGCCTTCATGGTGTAAAAGTCAATGTTCATTGAGCTAAAAAAATTTTCAGTCGGAGTACAAGAATCGAATCCATACGTTTGAACTAGGTCATAAGCAAGTTGGTCGGATAGGAAGAAAGCACAAGTTATATGGGAGTCTGACTTCAGGTGACACGGTTTACCTTGTGATGAGTGAATTGGACTTGGAGCATGGATTTCAATGTACTGTCAACACAGACCTTGGCTCGTAAGTCTGCTCTTTATAACTACTACTAACTATTACTCAACTCAATCAGCCAAATTAGTATTTAGGCACTGCTTGTGAAAGAGCTTTGTAGGCAAGGGGTAATAGTAAGAGATTAAGGATACTGATCCTTTGACTTTTTCTTACAGAAAACTATACTTGATCTTCTCTTTTATGTAACAAGACGTTCTTTTGCAAATCCAAATTCCGTAGAGAGATAGTAAATAAAGATACAACTAGGTAAAGAAAGCCATCTAAAAGATACAAGTAACTGACGAAAGATATTCATCTATTGCACAGAACATTAGAAAAACCCCTGACAGTACAGTCTTGGTATAAATACGAACAGGAAAACATAATTATGGGAGATGTGTCGTTTACGAAAGTAACAAGTCAGCGTGATCTCACACACATTTCTTATTAGAATTATTTCGAAAAAAGCAAAGTCTTCCTGTAAGGAGGTACACGTCTCAACCAATTACTTTAATGGATCTTTTACGAATAAACATTATACGAGGAGTCTTCCATTTCTTTCACTGTCAATAAACTATACAAACAAGAACAGTTGAATATTCCTGTAAGTAGGAAGGTGCTTATTCAAAGTAGGGACTAAGATTAGGATAAGTTACAGAAATTTTAGCCATACCCCTGTATTTGGCAAGGGAAATTAAGTTTAGTTGTCAATTATTACAAACTAAGATGTGCTCAAAAGGTGCAAATAAGTTTTAGATTGTAGTCCGCAATCAAATGTCCATTAGTTTTCTAAAAAATAGAGCCCAACAAATTATTCCGAAGTGCATAAAACAGTAATCCAAATTTAAAACAAAAATTACAATGCATTTTATTAGCAAAAGCTATCTTTGAAACTCAAACTAAAAACTGGTACTTTCTCCCACACTACTCCCTCGTATCCCACAACCTGCATATTGTACTACTTACTAGAACCTACCATGCAGGATCAAAATAACCGTATTACCGGAAATAATTACCCTTTTACGAAGGGTCATATAAAAGAGATATTTGCTAAACCAAATTCAAACTATTTGTAATAAAGTTGGCTACAACTTTATTATCATAGACATACACACAGATTAGATTGAATTTCTAGATGCATTGTGTATTAAATGAGAATTTACCAATGTAGTTCAACTATGCTGAGTCTCATAAGCGGTGGTTGAGGTCGAGACATTGATTTATATTTTTCTTAAGGTTTATCTCCCACGATGATAAAGAAAAAAATAAAAGACAAGTAGCAGGAGTTGTAAACGTGTGTTTGTAAGGAAAAGTACTTGGATTTGTAATTTTACAAGTGTGCTGCTTTTCACTTAAGCGATAGAGGTTCGATCTTCGATACCGAGGTTATCTTCATTTTTAGGGAATTTAAAAAAATAAGGCGGAATTGGAATACCTCTACTTATTACACTTATCAAATCATTGCCAAAGCTGAAAATTGCACAGGAGCTTCGAAACTCATCCAACTAATGACTAAGGGTAATCATACATTATAAGGGAAACAAGGTGCAATTTGGGGATAAGCAAAGCCAGAAAAGAGATCTTTTAAGATTTTTAGATCATCAGTATGAAAGTTAGAGACCATGAAAGAGTGCATGAGTAAAGCACAAGTATGCATGAAGGATGACTCGAGATGAGTCCTCGTTCGTGCCTGAAAATTAAATGAACCTCTTCTGGGTGCAGTTGTGGTTAGCAATATTTTATGAATGAATAAACTATATTTATTTATGTTTGTGGGGTCTCAGGAAATTTTCAGATATTTACGCTCGAGTTAGAGCCACAAATCAGAATGGAATGCAGATATTTGCAATGGAATACAGCTGGGATGCGAGTCGAGAAAAGAGCAAGCAATTTCTTCTTGAATGCTTTATTGATGCACCCCGTGCACATTTAAGAAGGACCGAGGCTCTTATGACCTTTCCTGGATATCACTATTTCCTCGGCGGAGAGTATTATTTCAATGAAGGTGAGTGAGCATATGCACACCATTAAAACACCTAATGAAATGTTCATGAAATTTTCCATCTCTGAATGAAAAAACAGTTAACAATTATGATTAGAGTACTGAAATGCCAAGCAATTGAGGCTTAAACCATTTACGAAATCTTTAAGTAAATTTTAATTTTACGTATTTCAAAGCTGGGATTAAATCATCGTTGTATTTATTTTAAAATTTTATACTTTATCAGACCTTGTAAGAACGTCAATGATGTGGGAGAAGAATAGTAAATATTTCAAAGTTAATTAAAACGGGTTGGTTTGTGAAAGTGCAAGTTTCTGTATGTTGATTATATCTTTGTGGCGTAGGGATTTATATTTGTCTCATAAAAGGGATAGTAAAGGAAAGTTCTAAAAAGAATAGAGGTGGTAATAAAGAATGAAAGAAAATTGTGGAGAAAAGAATTGTGAGTGTGGGATATAGAATAGGATTGTGCAGGTAGGTAAGTGAAAGTAAGAGAAAGTAAATTGATGTTTTGGCTTGTATTTTGGTATCTGATTTTAGATGAGAGGAGTGGCAGTGTGAGCGGAAAGCTGAGCTGGAAGAAGGATGAGGAGGGAGGCCATTTGCATCTTAATGGACGACTTGGTCCAAGTAGACGATCTTCAGATTCCAGGACGGATGATGATGAGGCATATGATGCCAGTCTCCAGCTTGCCACTCCATTCACTTCACTCAAAAATGTCTCTTTCAATCTGGGGTATGCAAATATCACTTCTTCCTCTTTAGTCTCTTCTGTTGCTTTCTTTTCCTTACTACTCTCTACCTTTATTTCACCTCGAAGGACTTCTTTTGAACTATATGGTTCAGTTGAACACCTTAACTGGTCGAGGGTATCTGCACCAACTACTTATAACAAAACAAAAATATGAACCACAACTTAATACCAGGGTTTTTAGAAATCCAGATGTAATTCATTTGGTTCATTTTTTGCCAGCTGTACTTTTATTTTTAGAGGGGAATGTTTGATAGCTAAGCTATCTTTAAGATAAGTCTTCATAATAATAACTGTATGGTTTGTGTAATTTACGAACATCAGTTAACATAAATGTATAGGATTTGGGTGTTACAAATCGATGAGAAGTTTGTCGTTTTCAATTACAACCGTTAATTTTGAAGTCTGGGATAGTCAAAACACTTTGCAAAATATCAAACCACGTAAGAATCATGGATTAAATTTGAATTTGTCTAATATGGGTATGAGGGTAAAAAAAATAAAATTGCGAAGGGCCTGAAGAAGCTGCCCAAGGATGATGTCGCTTTCCACTTGTCTTGTCTGAAAAGTAAAAGCTTAAAAGGAGATTGCGGTATTCTAATGTACAAAAAGGACGCAGCAGCCAGTCTGACTTCTCTTGTTAATATGCAGATGCATTTCCATTTTAATTCCATAGTTCCCATTAATTTCTCCCTTTGCTCTTTCTTTCCACCTGAGAAAAAGTTGTAGAATCAAAAGCCATTTCTAATAACTAGACGTCCAAATAATATAATTAATATTATTTTGCTTCAGAAGAAGTATTCTGCAAATAGAAGTATTCAAATTTTATGGTTGAGTAAAAAATATACAGGAAATAGGAGAGGATAGCTTTTCTATGTTTTTTATACCAGTTATTCCAGGTTTACTTTGCCTTTTTGTGCAAAATCAAAAACAAAGGAGTTAAAGTTGCGAGAGTAAATGAAGGGAGACGGTCATCCTAACTGGGTTAATCATGTGTCACGTCTCAATTAAAGTCAAATCACGGCTTCTGTCTAAATACTCTATAATACTGACTTCTGAGAAGAAGTGGCTTCAAAACTTTAGTCACTACGTGTTGTTCACTACAAAGTCTGGGTGGCATTCTATATCTTGTCCCTGGTTTTTAGATCATTGGTTAAGTGTAATAGAATGTCGGCTCGCTTGAGTCACATATTTAATGAAGTTTCAATTAAATTATTTTTAAAACATCGAAATGCACTTAAAATCCACGGGTTGGATTGTGGTGATGCTTGATACTTGTAAAATTGTTCTGCTTTCTGGCCGTATATAGCTTTGTGCTTCTATCTTACAAGTCATGACTTCCTGTATTCCCTTGAAATGATTTAGTTTCACCAAATACCTTTTCGCTTTTACTAAATTCTATCTGTCATATGTTAGGAGACCCCTAGGGTTATAGTAATTTTTCTAGAAATACACAGTACAAAGCAGCAATGAAGAGCGAGGGAGGATTATTGGTTGTCCTACCTTATAAGTTTCATGGAATAATATGAATTTCTCCTGTATTGCTTTGTCCCTTGTGAACAGTGCCAACACTGAAAAGAGTTTTTATCAACGCATAACCAAGCCTTTCAGTATTTCTATAGTAAGATTTGTAAGGTGAAAGATTAAAAATCTTTATGCAAAAAAGGCATTGTCATCCACGCTCTTACCATCTCATTCAGTTCAGACTTTTACTCCATCCCTGCATGATGTGGGATGAAAGTAAAAGTCGGGTGACTGGGGTGAGTTTTTTCATATTTTATCCACTTTTTAATGGATGTGAAGGATCGATCTCGATTGTGAAGGAATGCAAAACTATTTCATCCTTTGCTAGGTTATAGATTTCGTGTTGATTTATTTTGTGGTTTTAATACACCCTATTTGCACAATGTAAAAAATGTTTAACTTCCTTGATACGGATAATCTTCTCACATTTAATGCTTTCTGCTCTAGAGAACAAATGTTTGCTTATAGACAGAACTTATTGTGTTGACGCTTTCAAAAAGGGTTTCCAATGTTCATTTTGTTATGTTTCACATGCGTGAAATCTTTGAAACTATTTCAGGATAACGAAATATTTCGTATTATTTCCACAAATTATATGTAGTCCATGATTTTAAGGAGTTATTTGTGCAACTGCTGACAGGGTTATTGCATCAGAACCCTGCAGACTTGTACAAAGTTTTCTTAGTTGAATAAGATGATTGGAAGTTGTATTTTTTTGTATTTATGTGTGTGTGTGTGCTTAGATTGGATTTTCTGGAAGAAAGAACCGTCTGTCAGATTAACTTTGACGGGACATGGGGAGATGATCAGGCTCTGGCTGGAACTGTACGGTCCAAACTAGAGTCTTTGTCGTCTGAAGAAGGGGATGATGAGATTGGCAAGAACAACCAAAATGACGAAGAGGACGACAAAGAACTTCCTTCAGACGAGGAAAATGAAATTGCAAGGAAGTCAAATCAGCTTGAGAAATTCAAATTCACTTTAGAAGGAAACATGACTTCCACAATAGAAAATTTCAAAGTTGTCAATTTCAAACTCAATCATATTCATCATAGCTATCTCAATTTGAAGACTGATGTTGACATCCAGGTAGAATTGTTATATTTTGTCGCAATGATTTCTATTATTTTTTGTTATATTTGGGTTTATTTCATGAAAGTACTGGAAGTTAGAATGTATGGGTACATCATATACGATATATTTAAACAAGTATTTTACAAGTCTATACAGTTTTGTAACATTTTCATTTGCAATATGTTAAAAATTGTTTTGACTTTAAAAGGTACATAAAATCTAACGAGACATGTAGTTTTCTTGGATATATTTTGTTGGCTATTTATTTTTTACTTACTATTATCTAGTGGAAATTTAGGTAGTAGAACCTGTCGATTTTTCATCATTGATTTTAAGTAACCTTTAAATAGAAATCAGAATTTTAAGTACTAGGGTTTTGATCATGTACATAATCTATGTACAAGGATAAACGATCTCTGATTATTTGTTTGGATTACAATTTTAGCTGCCAAATGAAAAGGAAATTAGTCTGAGCAACCACTGGGTACTGCCTAGGAGGCTGTCGGATATTCTGTCCACGAGAGCAGAACTTCATATTAAAACCCCATTTGTTGGCTTTCAAAACATAGACTTGCAAGCTATTCTAGGAAGAAAGGAAGACAGAGATGTTTTGGCCATGATTGGGATATACGTTGAAAACTTTCAGTATGCTATCTCTATAACTGGTAAGAGTAATAAAATGCAATTTTAACCTAGTAGAAAGACGAGTAGATGGAAAGTGATAGTCTAGAGTTTCAACATGAGTTGTAACGTTGTATGGTCTCTTCAAAAGTTAATAAGTTACTACATCAAATCACAAATGTAGAATAAAAATATACGAAAATAATTAACGAAATAAGATAAACTATAAGGAAAAAATGAAGGGAGCAAACACCCAATAATAATTATCCCCCAAAACTAGTGTTTCTGAACAATCTTCGAATATAAAAATGTGTTTACAAAAACATGACTCAAGAAAAGAAAGAATGATCCGCAATTAAGGTCGTAAAATTTGAAGCCAAATAAAAGCAGGGTAGTATGTCATCTACAATTAGCATTTAATGCGTGTAAATTGTATAATGTTCGGTTTATTTTGTTTTTGAATATGTAAGCTTATGTATAGCTCTCGTTTTGAAGGGGTATACACGAGAAAATGTTAACATTGTTGGTACATTGTCTTCTTAAACGAACAAAAGTTCAAAAAGCTCGAGATATGTACTAAACAATTTAACACCCATTCTTTAATACCTCCTCAATGTGTCCTATAGCTCTGCTAGTGACTAAAACTTGAATTTAATTTGGTTAAGACTTTCAAATGGAGGGAGTAAAAAGAGAAAACTTTATACAGGTGACACGTCTTCACTATCCTTACCACTATATATAAGTAGAAAATGAAGTGAAGGATTGGTTCGTACAGAGTAAAAAGTACATTTAGCTTAACGAACCTCTTTTTCATATGTTACAAAGATACTGGCTAATGATATTTATTTTTCTTTAAAATGTTTCTCCTTTGAAACTTATCATGTTCATTTTTGTACTTTAAAGATTTGGTGTTCTACTCCGCTACCAGAGCACGATCATATGATAGATTACTAATTAGCAATGAACTCATTTTTAATCTTAGGAACACCAAGGTTTGAAGAAGACGGGGCATTAGGGTTCGACGTGACGACGTCAAATCCAAAGTATGACAAAATATTCGGTAGTTTTAGCTACGTCATTGGAGACACTACTCGAATAGCATGCCAATTAGGTTGGCCTCAAGTTGTCATCGGTCTTGAGACTGGATGGGAATGGGTGGGGTGGGAAGAATTCCAAGTTTACTACACTTTTACAAGTCCATGGATGCCTATGAAGAATATCAACGCTTTGGCCAAAGTTGATGGTGCACAGGTAAAAGTTATTAAAGATCTGACTGGGTGGATTATTATAACTTTCACTATACATTCCTTGGTAACCCCATGTGGCCCTTTCTACTAACTTTGCCACAATTGCGATATGTCTACAAATAAACTTAGCAACACACAAGCATTTATGGGTTTTTACGTTACCTGGTTCCCTGATTCGTCCTTTAATGGATTCACATAACATGACATTTCAAACCTCTAATTACTTTTGTAATAAGTCGTATTTCTAGCTTGCAGAATTTAAGCTGGAGCTGAACGAAGACAGTATCAATGCCAAAAGTGAGTGGGTTGTCGTCTCCTGGATCAACTTTGATATTCGATTAGATGGAAGCAGTCCATTCGAAGAAGCAAGGAAGTTCGGTTTTGTTTTGAAGAACTCTTGGGAGGATGAAGTAGCTTATCACAGCCAAATTATGGGATGGGTCAATGATCACCAGGTTAGGTTATCTTCCAACTTGCTTGCTTACAACTTGATTATTAGGAATCATTTAAATATAGGACGAATTCATTATGAGATAATCTGAAGATATTTAAGATCGACTCATAAAATAACAGTCTTGGGATGCTTTGGAATATGCTTTAAACACAGCTATTCCATTTATTTCCAAGAATGAAGGTGTGTATTTGCTGCATTGTACTATATACCGTTTAGCAATGAGTGGAAAAAATACGTTAAAATGCTTCTTTTAGCCTTTCTGGCGACGCCAGAACTCCAATGCAGGGCAAAAGTGATGTATTCCTCGCGGACATTAAAAAGGTCAAAAGTCACCTTTCAGACCGGGACAGCATTTCATTGTTATTGGATCTGAACACACAACACTCAAGGCTGTTGAGTCCCCTATAAATATATACCTATATATTTCTAAAACAACCACATTTTGAATGTTATTAGAAACAAATTTTAATAACGCAATTAATTTCATACTCCTAGAGCCTCCTGTTACTCTTAAATTTCCATCTACTCCTAAAAGGTATTGTATAATCAGGCATAGTCATAAGCTCATTATTTTATAGCAAGAAACGCGAGTTTGTTACTAATAAAACTAGCACGAATAGAATAGCCAGCTGTGATGACTAAAGAAATAAGCAGTAGAGTTTACACTTGGTTATCATCTGAATGTAATTCAAATATATTAAGACAAAATAGGACCATGGCGTGGCTGGGTTTGACATGGTATAGTTAAATACTCGGAAACAAGAGCAGTTGACAGCAGTAGGTATGAGAATGAGCTATAAGTCATTTAAGATTTTATGATCGTGTACGTGGCCCTCTAAACCCTCTATGTACGGTGTGACCTTTATTTTCTACCTTGTCAAAATTTTACGGTTACGCGACGTGGCAGAAACAATGAAACTCGGAAATGATCGTGCATGCAAGGTTCTTATGCTACACTTGTTGTTTGTCAATATATGCTACCTATAAGTACACATTCTCTGGAAGGAAAATATGGCATTTCTTTGGAATTAGTGTTTAACTACAATTAATTACAGAAACGATGACAAATGCCACTATTGTACATTTAAACGCCCTGTCTCATATAAATGAGCCAGTTATAACTCCCCATCCCATACCCCTTCAATCCTTCTATCCCTGCAGTACTAGACGTTAAAAATATCTGAATTGAAAATGCCAAGGCGATTAATTCTACTAAAACATGTCTTTGTGAAGCTGATTGTGAGTGATAAATAGGTTCATTACTCTTAAGTTTTTGTTTGTTGTAGAATAATGAAAATCAGAGAATTGTAAGATCCTAAAGTTGATGTATGACGTTTGCTATTAAGAAGGTTGTCGTAAATGCCTTTAGTACAGTTATTGATGAATGAGATGAATTTTACAACGAATTTTACAACGTTCAAAATGTTCTCATGCTCATTATGATCGTAAAAATGCTAATTTTTTCCATTCTACCTCTAAATCTTTTTCATACAAAGAATGTTTCAAGTTTTGATCTTAAAGCTACCGGAAATAGTTATTTAACTAGAAAACTAATAGTGCTACGTATAATAAAACTGTTTTTGGTGGCGCTTTTTCAATCTTTCGTGTATATGTTAATGGTTTCTTGGTTAAAAGACAGTATTTTATTGTTGTTTCTTACAGATTGGCTACAAGCTGGAAGGAGGTCAATCAGAATTGGAAGAAACAGAGGTGGTAGCAATAGTAATGAATTCTCAACTGGAGGTTGACACGATTGTCTACCCAACTATTCGGGGGTTGTTCAATTTAGCTCAGCGAGAAGCTAGATTCAATCTCGGCTTGTCTTTAACTCTACGTGAAGGTCCTATTAATATTGAAGGCCAACTTGATCTCTTCGTAAGTCGCTTCAAATAACAAAACTAAATTCTGTATCAACTTTTCCACCGTATTTGTTGATACCGTTTGATGCATTATTACCCAAGGATATCAAGTTTTCTGAATTTCTTTCTCCCTTCTACGAATAAGTTGACTTTCACTTCCTTTTAGAACTTTGTAGGCAATGAGTCCTTCCTACTGTATATCATTCATCCATTTATTTATCTGTATCTTGTTATAACTCTTTCCCTTTAAGCTTCTCCTTCCAATAATATTCCACTTGAGCTTTTTTCTAAGCTTCTTAAGAGATTATGGGGAGTAGCTAGTGTTTCTCTTTCTGATTTCTCGCAACTACGAAACCCGATCTCAATCAGTGGTGACTTGCTACTTTGTATGCTGGCTCAATCATCTTTAATCTTTCTAGTACTTAACTTTATTAACACCAGTTAAGAATCCAAACTTTGTTTCCACAGGACGTATTTCGTTTCAATGAAAATGTCACGATTACAACCCCGTATCCTGGATTATTTGAGCTTGAGATTAACCTCAGCCCTGCAATTGTTCCCGATGACGGTTTATACAATTTAGGCCTACAGTCCAAATGGCGTTCTGGATCTGATTGGCATGAGGTAAGTTCTTTAAAGTATAAAGAGTTAATACTTTAATTGAATACAATTTAGAATATAACTGCTCTAGTACCTTTCATCCTATAAAAGAAAATGTATTTTAAGTACATAACAACAAAATCTTGTGATATTCTGCAAAAGGGCATTATGAGAATTGTACTGACTTTTACTTGCAGCATAAATATTAACGTTTCGAAGTTTTATCATGTAACATTCTTATATAGTTGGTGAAAGCACAATCTATAAGTGTTTAGATTAGGTAGACTTGAGTTAAGAATATAAGCTTTGGCTTTTCCTTCTGATTTCCCCGTGGACACTATTTATTTCGCTTTGCCACGAAACCTCTCCATCCCCACCGAGTCCACATTAGACACTGCCCTTACTCATGGCATCTTGTTTGCCTGTGCACGGAGACAGTAACCATGTCTTCGCCTCTCAAATTGATTGATTTCATCCGATCCAAATGGTCCATTGTTTGTCATTCGGACCTAAGGGACCGTCAAATTTCTTTGTTCCTCTTTCAAAAAGTAACTTTAACAGGAAGTATATTGGTATAAGTATTACCTGTATTGCACAAGGAATAAGGGTAGGGATTGTAGGTTAGCCAGAGAAAATGATCTTATGTAGGTAGATTATAAGTATGCGGATTTCTGAACTAGTAATACTAGTACAACGTGCATAATAGTACACCTAATCGCTAATAGTAAGACCTTAAAGTTAGCTGAACTTTATTATTTGTGCATTATCTTTTGAAATTAACTTGATCACTCTCCCCAGTATAAACGTAGTTTATCCTCTCTCTGAAAAGAAAGGCATTACCTCTTTTAAGGAAATATAAATTAAGGGTTCTCTTTTCTAGGCTCTTAAAAAGTGTATAAAATGGCTTAAAGTTTATTTTTGATGTTTAGGCAATAGGAATAAGTAGTACCAAAAGAATTTAAGGTGGAAGGGAAAAGCAGCAGAGGTAGTAGAGACTGGGGAGTAGGAATGTGTGATACATCATTCGATTCAAAATTCTTTTCCTTCTTCAATCCATCTCCAAATCTCGACCCTAAACTCGAAGGTTGAAAGGCTTGTTGGGAAGCACTTGCCGCATATTGCCAGTAGCCTCATGTCATCCATTTATTTATTTCTTTGACAAATGCCTTTCACCGATTTAGTCTTGTTAGGATCAAGAGTTTTTATCTCGATACTTTAGGTCATCCATCTTTTTAGAAGTTTCGACCCCTTATATTTTCCAAAGCAGGCTTGGACTGGAGCTTCTGATATTGTAAAATGAAAAAAGCTGGGATTGAAACCCCCAGAACTGAAACTGTGTTTTTGCTACCAAATAATTATTAAATGAGTGGATTTCCATCTAACAACAGCCAATCATCGCACTGGACCTTTTGTTTCATGTAAAGACTTTGTCAGTAATGTTCGAATTTCAGATTTTAGGGCATTTTATAGCACTTCATTCTGAATTAAAGATTTCGAAATTGAAAATTTGAGTAAACGTCAATCTCAATCATATTCTGGAGTTAAAAATCCTCTCAGCACGGGATACTAAATAAAATATTTACATTTTAGAAATTCCTGCATGTATTTCACTCTTTTGTGGAATAATTTTACACCACAAACATGTTAATTCTTAAAAGCTCCTAAAACAAAACTGTATTTCATTAACTTTGTATGTGAGTTTAGGATGTTAAACCATTAGACTTATTTGATATGTTACATTTATTCCAGCTGATGTATAGAAAAGAACATCCCCATACTTATTTTGTACATCCATTTTAATGCTAAAATTGAGAGTATTTCACGTTTTCATTATTTGTACGTATTTTTCAGGGAGGTCTTGTCATCCGTCTAGGACCTCAAAGCGTCTTAAGTGATATTTTGACTCTAGAATCAGAAGATGCTGCAGCTATGAATCCAGACTATGATGAAGTAGAAACACCTGCATTAGATATTAATGGAGATGGTTTAACCCATGTGAAAAAGGTGACAGTTCCCATGAGTCAGTTGTTTCATTTCTATTCACCTTTGAACTGGGCAAAGGTCATTAAATTAGAGTACGAGCCCATGTCTTCTACTCCCTTGGACAGTGACATTGACAAAGAGCCCGATGTTGAAGAGGACTCAGACGATGTCGACCAGGGAGCTCAGGATCAGTTCCCGATCCGAAATTTTGTCGTTGTTTATAGTGCTGATACTGTCGACTTTAGTACGGACTTACATGTAAGTTTTCACTTTTGTGTTTATTTCCCAGTCTCAGGCACGAAATTTGCATTTATCGATTCAACTTTGTTCCCCTTTGACCGAGTGAATACACAAAGTCTTTGCTGACTCAATTTACATACAAATCAACATACAAGTTGTTACACATTTGCTTTTTTCATACTACTCATGATGTTAGTAAACTGTTACAGAATGGATGAATTGGAAATGTAAAGCAATTGTTATAGAAAGGTGTAAAAAGTTAGAACTGAAAAATTACGATTCTACCCCTTTTTCATACGTTTATGTTCTTAATACAAAAAAGGTACTGATTACTTTTAAATTTAAGTTTCTACGTTTCAAGGTTATCCCTCTTTAGCTTTAGCTATAAAACTTTTAGCTTCTAACTTCCATAAACGAATGTAAAAGATGTCAATCTTGTAAATATGTTGTATATTTTTTATTGTTAGTCTCTTTTGTTTCTTTCCTTCTTTGTCTTTTTGTGGGTCCTAGAATGAAAAACTGACGAAGAAGTTGACGGGGTCTATAGATGTAAGAACAAGTGAAGTGTACCGCCTGTCCTTCAAAGTTGATGGCCAACTTGACCTGTCCGAACCGGAAAAAAAGTTTACCATTTTGACTGCAACGTACCACCCGTCTGTTCGAGAGGTAGTCCTTCCACTAAGAATTGTTTATTATTTTTTAACTTCTGGTTCCTTCTGAATAGGCACAAATAACTCTTATTAAAGCGCATAGGAAACCTTCAATAATATTATCAAAAGTACATAATAGTGCTCATTATAACTCTAAGATTCTTCTACATTATTGAATTTAAGTAACTCATGAATTAAATAGAGGAAAATATTAAACACATCTTCGGTTTAATAGCAATTTAAAAATTTCAGTACCTTTCAAAAGTATCGAATTTCATTCTATCCTTCTCTAATCTTGTAATGCAAGTTGCAAGTAGCATTTCATAAAAATTGAAGCTAACATAATGTTAATAGTACTCCATAGGATCCGTGTGGACAAATGAACTCCCAAAATATCTTCAAGGAAAAGTGGAAATGAAAACCCCATTGGAAAACTGGGAAGAGCAGTCCGGGTCTATAATGTATGCCCACAATGAGGAAGACCGTACTTACACCGCCGATGTAGAAATGATGTCCTTAACATTTGACAAATTAGCTACTAATGTGGCAATCGGACCAAGGCATTTCAGTATGACAATGAATACACCTTTCCAAGGGCTTGAGTAAGTGCTCTTGGCTATTTATAATTATCTGCTAGTCGAAAGGCAATCTAGTTGCGAAGTCCACATTTCATACCTAACAAAAGTGTTGTGTAGAAGGATACAGTAAACCGTTGCCATTTTACAGTATTATAACTGAAAGTATTCCCATGCTATTTGAACAACGATATACCTAGTTTCATAAAATAGCAGAGCAACTGCCCAACTCACTAAAATATTCAATTTGTTTATAATGTAACAATTTTAATTTTCATCCCTTGCCCTTTTACTTGTAAAGCCAAAGATAATAATAATATATTGTATGTTGACATTGTGTCCGTCAGGGAGTTAGAATTACGAGGAGATACAAATGCCAAAGAAGATGATAACTCAAAAGACTCTCTCAACACTCTCATAGTGGCTAAATGTGCCGAAAAGGAAGTAGAAATCGACGTCGACTCCAAAACGGATGATCAAGGTTGGCCAATTGAGGTAAAAAGAGACGATTCATTTACTTTTTAATCATAATTTTACCTACAATTTATGTAAGAAGTTTTCTCGCAATCTTGACAAACACCAAAACACGCACTTGCGAAAATATTTTTGAAGAATTTCGAACCACAGTTGATCTTAATTCTTTTAAAATGAAAGCAGCTACAAGTATGCAGATACTTTTCGATATTTTAAGTTTAAATATCTACTGCAGATTGCTCTCCATATGCAGAGAGAGTTTCCACACACCTTATTTATCTTTGACTAGAGGACTACACAGCTGTATGTGAATGAAGTGGTAGCTAATTTGTAGAATGGCTTTAAATATAATTTTCCTAATTGTTCGCAGAAAGGGAATAGGAACTAGGGACTTGCAGGGTAGGTAGATTTTAGCCTTTTGGTTGCCTAAGGCTCATGATGAAACTAGGAAAATGCTAATTCTATATGTTTGAACAGAGGTTCGTTACAAAAGGTTACCTAGTAGGGCATTAAATTTCAACAATAAAAGTTCCAACCGTGCGGGATCCAACTTTCTCTAAATCTACATTTCCATACGCACAGATACGCGTCGTCCTTAGAGTAAAAGTAAATTCCTACAATTGTAGAAATTGTGGATAGTGAATGCGTTTACAGTAGACTATTCTATTCGTGTACTGTAGATAAAAGGAAGCATTTCGACCACATGGATCGGACTAGAATCTTACAGACAAGGTGATTTGAAAGCCGATGTGGAGAGGACTGAAAATGGTGTGAATGCAAATGGGGAAATCGACTGGAAGAATAATCAAAGAGTGAAAGCAACTCTCCTTCTTTCATTGCCTCGCAGCCGATTCCAAGAGTTAAATCTCTCCGTAAGTATCTTCTTCCCGAAAGTGAATAAATGTATGCATGTTGCTTTCTCCTTTCTATATCTGAACGTGACTGAAACTTATATTTCTACAAGAATTAAACTCCATGTGGCCAAATGGCTCTTATTTTTCTTGGTTCTTAGCTCCGCTTATGTTTAATGAATATGGTGTATTATGCAATGATTTAGATTTCACCGCATACCTAAAGGGAAATATCAAGGGAAGACTAATACACCAACGAGTCTAAAAGGGTCTTATGTAATTTAAAGCATTTTATTGAATTCCTTGTCTTCCTCAACAGGTTGATACACCGTTTAAGGATCAAGAGCATTGGGAACTTTGGGTTCGTAATGAGCCTTCTAAAGATGATCGGTTTGAAGTTCAGCTAAAGGCCCAAACTCCCCACAGTCTTTTTTCAACTCTGGAGGCACAAGGAATAGTTGAGTAAGTGAAAGAAAGCTGTAAATTGTAAAATGGGTGGAGTATTGAGTGCGGAGAAGTCTTTATGTGGTATGGTTTTAGTTTAGTATCCATCATGTTTTATTTGGTCGGGTCTTGTAAAAAGCCAAGCTCAAAGCCTTTCTAGAGGCCAAAAAAGAGAGAGCTAAATAAGTAGCTAGGATGAGTATGAAGGAGAGAACGCATCATTCAACCATGTACTCAGAATGTGGATTCACTTGTTCTGCATCGTTGCACTTGAATAAAGCTAAAAAACTACACGCACAAAAAGTCTTTCGGGCGAAAGTAAATAGCAATTTTAAGGAAGGGTAGTCAAAACCTGAGGATTTTGTACTTTGTAAAGAAACATAGTGGTCAGTTTTATGAGGTGTCAAAGATTTCACTTTAAAGATTTCAAAGCCTTTCATTTCACCCCGTGATGGCTCTCTGTTTTTTTGGAGTGTTTCGCTTGTGTCTAGTTGACTGACTAGTTCATACGTATGCGTAAAAAATGTGAACAACTTTGAATTAGAATCATGTACTTTTTTTTAGGTTGAACCAAATTATTTTGTAAATTTCAAACACATCTTTAGTGTTATCTGAAATTCAGATGAAATCTTGATGAATTTAAATTTTTTTGAGTGAGTTCTCAAGGTTTTTATATTCATAATGAGTAAAATAAAGCTTTTTTATTTGATAGTGATGAAACTAAATGTGTCAGAGTAAAGTTGATAGGAAACGAAACGTGGGGGATGAATTCTTTTACATAAGGATTATTTTCATGCAATGAAAACTTTGCATAAGAATATTTAAGCTTGATCGTTGGAAATAATGGCATTGCTTAGCTTTATTCATTAAATAAAATTTAATCTTGAATCTTCTGTTTTAGAATCAGGTCATCCTTTCTAGAAGTAAAGAAACTTTCGTTGAAAGCAAACGCTCCACTTGGGTCCGTTGCATTAAACTCCAGTTGGATGTTCGAAACTTGGAATCGATGTTCTGCTGCCCTTGAATCAACATATACCATAGCTGCAAATTCTACAGCAATATCTGACTTGAAATTAATTGCGAATTTACCAACTGAAAATAGTATGAAGCTGAAATTCAGAAACTCCATACCCACTTTGTCAAGACTCACAACAGTGGACTCTAAAGCCTACATTGAAATTTCTCAGCCTTCGTACAGGTAATATTGAATTGATTTGTTGTCTAAATGTTGAGTTATGTCGATATTTAGATCATTTGCTTATGATACCAAGTTACTTACTCACACTAATATCATGAAACCGTTATCAGACCCTTGCTTACATATAACTCTGTTTAGAGGGTTGTGGCATAGACCAATAATTATCTTTGGCAGTTGGCAATTCGAATTTAATTACTGAGAGTTTGAAACAAGTAGAGGATTGTGATCTGTGGAAATGTAAATCGATAGAAATCTGTAATATGATGAGGGTTTAATTAGACAAATCGCTTTCCTCAAAGTTTCTCAATCAAGTTTTATGCTGCGTAGGATTCACATCGATTAAGTTTGACTTGGAGTTCCAACAAATACTATAAATTAGAAAATTACATCATATCTAATTTATCTTCTGGATTTACTCTCTCTCTCTCTTTCTCTCTGTCCGTAATTGCATGAAGAACCTTATTCTATTCGATTAATTCTATCACCCGCCTGATACGCTAGTTTGAAACAAACTAGTCTTTATGAAACTATTCTAAGGTCGTTAGCAATCAAAAGATGTATTGCACTTATTAATATGTTACTGTTGTGCATTAAGAACATTTGCAAGATTATCAGTTATGCCCAACAATACTGCATTTTCTCCATTGATAGGACTCTTTTAGAGGCGTTTTAAAATAATATTACCAATGAGCAGCTAATAAATGACCTTTACATACTGACCTTATCAAGCTTCTCTAGAACTACTAACCTACAAAAAATATCTCACACACTGAATAACGAACTAATGAATTCTAAATTTTAATCATCTCATACAAAATCAAATTATTTTCAGGCTTGGAGCAGGAATTTTAACAGATCTAATTGAAAACGAGTCTTTCACGATGAAAATAACCTCAAAATATGGAAAATCGGCCTATTTAGGCGATTTGGCTTCTAAATTTGATGAAAATTTTGAATCTTTTGATGGAAAAGTGAGTCTTAATTCCACTGGACCTGATTCCAAAGCATATAGAACATCTTTACAGGTAAGTATTGCATGTAAAATCTTTCCAAAAATCCCAATAATCTTTATAAATATCTTATGAAAACTAAATTGACTTGTAATTTCAAAAGAAACGCAAGGCTGCAATCTCTTTTAAGCAAATATAGCTTTCCCCATGTATGTATAGGTGTAACATGTATCTATCTAGAAGTTAGACAATGATTTGAGCTCCGTTTTCCATTAAAGCAAGGCATTGTATGGCATACCACCCATTAGCCTTTTCAAATGGACAAAGGTCTTGCATATGAATGCAAATTAGGTAATACGTAATAATGGGAAAAGACCAAACTTTTCTCGTAAGCATTGGATTATGCGTTTTATAGATACATTTATTACTACTTTACTAAACATTTCTGGAGAAGATGTAGCAAAACTGAAGCGAGGAAATTCAATGCTGCATTATATACACTTACTAACTTGATAAGTGAAACGCTTCAAGAATCTCCTACTATTTTAAGTAGTAGTAGCACTTTTCATTCTTACTCTAGCAGGATAGAATTCGGATTGTATCTAGGGAGCACTTTGACTCTGTAAAAGGTATTGCCTAGTCCTAGGCTATCTCCAAAGGGGTTTCTTTTTGCTCAATGAAGTGTAGAATAGATAGAATTGACGCAAGAATGTAGCTCGCTAGCTGATCTTTACAACTTCGGGAGTAGTAGAGTAGACACTAAAGATAAATTACAGAGTATAGCAGAGCTTATGTAATGTGCATTATATAATAATATTTGATAACCGTTCATTGTTTTGATTTGTTACACAACAACTTTACGTAAAAGAAGTGGGAGAGAGAGAGAGAGAGAGATCAGGTTGCTAATTAATTAGAGAAAATTATTAAGCTCGAAAATAATATTATGTTGATAGTGGGTGCGAACGGAAGAGAATTCATTAGATGGTGAAGCACAAATTGAATGGGGCAGTGATGCTCGTCAACTCTCATCAGTTCAGTCAACATTTAATTGCTCCTGGCCGGATGACAATGACACGAAAGTGCAGGTTCGAGTAGGCTACCCTTCTGTCGACATAAGCATTGATGACAGCCCAATGATTTCAATTGATGGCTCTTTTAATCTAATTTCTAGGAGACATTCTGCTCGGTAATTATCAATTCATACCTACTTGCTTTACCAGCCTTTTACACTATACATAAATTGAAGATGTTGGTTGAATTCATCTGCAATTTATATTTTCAAGGAAGAGCCTAAAGGAATTTCTTAGTTTTAACAAGATGAACTCTCTCTACTGTCTTACTTTATTAATAAAGGAATGCCTTGAAACATACTGCTGACTCAATTACCTTCATAATTGTACTTGGTTCTAGCATTTTGAAACACTCAGAAGCCTCAGCTTAACGATGTATTATTAAATGTACATTTTAGCGTGCAAATTGGACAAGAGGGATTGGCCGAAAACCCCATCCTATTTGAGGTGGACTTGATGCTGGAAAGTTTGAAAAGCTTTAGCTCAAAAGTTAATTTTACTTCAAACTTTGAAATGGTTTCCAACGCTGGAGCTTACATAGCAAACAGGATTGAAGGGTATTTCCAAATATAAAATTTGTATACGTCAGCCAAGCTTATTAGGTTTCTGCCATTCAACTTTCAGTATCTTTTTGTTATTTTTATGATGATATGATTTCAATACTAGTTCAGCTTTTGATGGGTTGGTGGGAGGACACTGGGAAGAAGACAGATTGACCTTGAAATACTTTGTAGATTACCAAAGTACTGATAACCTTTTTAAGTTCAATTCAAGCCTTGACTGTGAAGTTCCTGTGTCAACTGAGTCCGTTCCAAAACCTCAAACTGGCTCTTTAATGGCTTTATATCAGGTAAACTTTTCTCCTACGTGTTTGATGAATTAAATTTTAAACTTGAAATCTTCAATGGCAAAATACAAAGCCAAGCCCAAGTTCAATTCCAAACATTACGTGTATAGTTGCTCTTAAGCTTGAGCTTTAAGTTCATTCTCATACACTTGAGTTCATGATTCTTATTACTGATTAAATACCATGCATACCTATCGCTAAATTAACGAAAGTTGTCATCATAATTTATTTCTTAATATCAAGTTCACATGCAATATTAAGTTACGTATCAAATACCGTTGGATCACTATATGCAAATAAATGAACTTGAGTCAATTAGGTCCCCGTGTAAATATAAATTTTAAAGCATTTTATATCATTACAACTACAACTGCCTTCTGCAGGTCCATACATACACATTACGTTCAGTTCTATACATTTTAGAGCATTTCTTTTTTAATGCATGATTCTAGTCCGACAAAGGTAGTCAAATGACGGAATCTGAATTCAGAGGAACTTACAACGGTGTTCAACTTGTGAATGCAAGTTACAACTATAACTCCCAGTCATCCGCTGGACTGGAGAAAGAAGAAAGACACATTGAGTTTGAAAACCACTTTTGGCCTGTAGGACTCAACACAGAATTTCTTCATGAATACAGTGGAGGCTATGACGGGCTTAATCTACCTACAAAGGTTAGACCTTAGAAATGTGGAAACGACAGATGATCATTCAATTTTAGTTCCTTTTCTTTTCTTTTTTTTTGAATGCGAATTGATTGACCGAATGCATATTCATGCTTTGGTCTCTTTTTGTCACATTCTGCCAATATATGCAAAGAAAAGCTATGTTTAATGTTGATTAGATGAAATAGAAATGTGTGTGCTTTTCGGGTAAAAGTTATCCTTGTGGGTGGGCATTGGGTTTGTGATACCTTTGAATCTGATACGCAATGACTAATGTGTGAGGACATGTTTGAAGCTGTCGATGCCTCATCTTTATGCATGATTAAAATCATCACGCGCTGTTCCACAGTTGAAGTACTTCTGTACAGTTGGTTGAGGATTTGAATGTTATCTGGAAGAGAGGGTGAGTGGATGTGGGAGACTCCCTTAGGGAGCATTTACTTATGCATGCATTTATGCAGCATAAATGAAGCGAGAATTATTGCACAGTCTACCCACACGATTTGCTTTTACTCTAGGAATTTAATATTAGAATGAGAATGAATCTTGTGATTTCAATCATTTTCATTTCAGCATTGCTTGATGAATGAACTCGTTGATTAATCTGTTTCTTATAAAGTCTTAAAGCGTTAACTTAAAGGGACTAGGGACTATGCTAGTGTATAGACTTGAGATCGGGATGGTGATATCTTTGTATTGCCGAGGGCTCTAGAATTGTGCGAGTCTCTGACCATACTGTTATCGGTGTGTGGATTTTGAGTTCTTTAATCATCGATCAAAGAAATTATTCTTTGGTTATACAATAGCTTCATTTCAGCTTCATTCAAAACTTTCATTCATTTTTCGATTTTGAATTTGAATACAGCGGATGATATACCACCAGAAATTGAACTATGTACTAGCTCGGTAAATCTGGGACTAAAAATATGATTTAAATCCTTCGATTATATGCTTTTATTATGTCTCAAACTAATTTTATTCTGCTTTATAAATGGAAAACTGGAGGATACAAAAATGTCCTGTTCCAATAGGATTCTCTTTAAAGTATCCAAGTAGAGCAAATCGGTTCAAAAAATTTGAATAAAAATTTGGACACTCCTTTTGCCAAATATCATATCTTTGTGAAAAGTTATGAATGAAAACATTATTTGGACTAGTGACTGGGGACACCAGATATAATGTAGGAGTAATGGAAGGTAAATGGTTTTGATCTAAAAGGAAAATTATATTTGTATCTTTGGTACAGATTGTGAGGCGCGTGGAGGTGTACGATCTGGGACAACCCGATTTACATAAATTGGAAGGTGAACTGCAAATTAAGACAAATTTCACTGGGAGTGAAATCATATTAACGGGTAAGTAGTCCAACTGACTCACATAGCATCATCGTCACTCCTTCCTATAACTAATGAGCATGAAGGAAATCAGGGAAATGGTGATGAATGCTTTCTTCCCTAAAAAGTTTTGTTGAGTTGAGAATCAGGAAGGGAGGAAGAAAACTTGGCAAAATCTGCTAAAACACATGATTTATTCAGATAGAAGACATATAGTTTATTCTTGTGTGCAAAATTTCATTCTACATTGATGATATGCATGCATTCTATGAGCTTGTTCTTTGTCTTGCTCATTCTTTATATACCTCATTGTAATCTCTCAAGTTGTTTGCTTTCACCCACGTACAAAGTAAGCAAAGATATATAACAAATATCATTATATATTTCCACCCTGATCTCTCACTTTCAGTCTACAGGCATTATCTTTTCAATAATGCTGAGAAAAATCAAACTGCAGATATTGGAAAAAGCAAGTTTTGGAGGATATAAACCTTAAGAAATTACAGTAGGGTAGGAGGCACTCCTCTTTCTAGTTGTGATGTACATTTTCACTACTATGTACGAGAATGATGTGTTCTAGTTTGTGCTTTCATTCTCTTACCGTATTGTGTTTTCTGTTGTTCAGTTGGTTGGACGTCGACAAAAGAAAAAAAATGGGTTTAGAGGCAAGTCTAAGATTTTTAAGTAGAGACAGACGGAGAAAGTGTGAAATAGGATAAGAATATAAAAATGTAGGGAAAGTTGTTTTACTTTTCAGAAACAACAGTAAGGCGTGAATTTATTAGGGTAATATTTTTGCATACTTGAAAGATATAATTAGAATGATTAGCAGAGGATGTTAATGGGCTATTAAAGGGGAAATCTGTAGCTGAAAGGAGCTCAGTAGTTTATTGTTTATCGACACAAAAGTGGGAAAACTTAGTGTGAGAAAGGCACTTATCCGATTTTTAATAGACTTTGTGCTTAAGAATATTGGAATATTTATGGCTTTTAATGTGCTTTTTTAATTTAATGTGCTCTTTTAGGAAGACATCCTAAACGCGAAATCCAGTTGATAACAGACTACAACTTTTTGGATCATCGATTCCTGCACAATACACGTCTCATTTGGAGACCAGACTCATGGTTGGGATACGAGCTGGATTTAATGAACAGGACAAATGTATGCAAGAAATTTTACTCGTAATTCTTAAATGTTTTTCTTTATGGATCCATAGGAAGGGATATTAGATATTAGTTAATAGTCTTCCTCCAAAAAAATGTGAGATAGTATAGTGGAGTAAATTTCTAGGATCTTAATATTTTCTTTATGCAAGAGAAGGAAGTTATATGAGAAAAAAATGTAGGACTAGAAGTTTAAGTGTGTTCTTGTTTTGATATTTAATTCAGTTTTTTGCTCAGTAGAAAGTTTCCGAAGGTTTCTTGCAGAAGAGTAAATGGTCCCTAGACGAAAGAGCTATCGATTCAGTCTTTACTTTTTTCTCTTAAGAATGACTAGGCTAAGGAGAGGAAGGGAAAGCAGGGAAAAAAGAGGAAAGGAAGTAAACGTAGTTTTTTTAAATGCTTGGTAAATGTATTAAAAGGCTGAGAAGACTGAGCACGAACTAGGTTTCCGCCTGACCTATCCCATAAGAGTGATAACTCTCAACTCGGGGTACAAATATCAAGACTCTTCCCTTAAGTGGACGACTGACATGAATTTCAACGCGTCGAATAGTGACCGAAAGTTAGTTGGAGTTGTAACGTGGGATGTGGAGGAACCAAATGTTTCCTCAAAGGTCCGGAAGGTCGGGATTACCATCAAACACCCAGCATTAGCCCAGGTACGTTACAGGGTGGACTATAGACTAATGGGAGTTTGGAATGAAAATGAATGAAGTTAACAGTTTGTGACATGATGGAACGAGACAGGATCTGCGTGCAGAAGGACAACTTCAAACAGAAGGATGGGATTTGATCGAAGGGAAACTTTGGATGGATTACATTGGTGATTTAAATAAAGGACTCACATTGGTTTTAAGAACACGGCCAGAATTTTCCAATGGAGATGGGAGAATCCCTTACTGGAATGTTAGCACAGATATTAGACTTGAACATTCGGCGACAAAGTGAGCATGAGTTATTCATTAATATTGGCTCCTGCCTAGTTTTGAAGCCTTCACACGTTCCTTCCATATGAACCTCTGGATTTTCCAGTAGAAAGTGCCGTAACTGATCTAACCAAGTGTCTAAGATTTCAAACATCTTTGACATTCCTTGTCATACGCTTACTTTAAATATTAGTTATCTCTTTGTAGCAATAGAACAAGGATGTTGCATGTAACTGCTTCCTACTTGTGTCCATCCAGACCAAGGGAAGAGAGGCTTGTAGCAATATTGTCTCCCACTACTCATGCATCTCTGTATCTCAAATAGACTTTTACATTTCTCAAATAGTCTCTCTATGTACATCCTTTAATAAATATAACTACCTTATCAAAAGGATGGAATGCAGTATATTAGTAGCCTTTACATTAGTACCTTAGTGTCAAGTAGTACCTAGTATTGATATGTAAGTAAGACTTTGTCTCTTTCTCTCTTTTTCGGACCAGTTTGGATCTCAAGACTCTTCACTTGACTCGGCATTCAGCCCACGAACTATCGATTATCACTCAGATAGACTTCAAAAACAGTAAGAAAAGTCTTGCCCAGGAATCGAAGATCGTCTTTGAATTATTTAAACAACTTAGGAAGGCTCACATCATGGTTTGCCTTTACCTACTTTTTTTCTTCTTCCAATATAGATGATGCTTTCAACTTTTACTCTCCAACTTTCAAACTTAACTTACCACCTCGTCTTTCTCTCTCTCCATTTCTTGGTTTTTTAACAATAGACATAAGAGTATAGAGAGCCATGTAAGCAACTACAGATGAGCAATGAAATAGATGAAAAAATAAAACGATTTAGTGTATATACCCTTTACCCTGTTATATCCTTTTACTTTTACCACTTTAAAAAATTCTCAGTATGACTTTCTCCGAGCTTAACTTGAGACCAACAATAAAAGAAGAGGGAGACAAAGATGAGTATCTGAAATATTTTCTATGATGTAACAGCCTTTCTAACCCATGTATGGGTTATGGGTATGCAAATTGAACTGCTCCAACTAGATTTTATCAGTCTATCAGACCAACCACATTCGTGTACTAAAGATAAGCTTATATTGTTATGTGTTGTAAAATATATTCAATAAGAGAAGTGAAAGCCAGAGTAAGAGTTGGATGCATGAACTTAAAATAATATGGATGAATGTAAATTAAACTACACTTGCTTTTTTGGAACTGAAATCCATAAAATGACGATGAAATAGCTGAGTGACCCAGAGGAGTATTTTGAGCTGGAAGGTCAAATAAGTGGTCAGTACCCTGAGTATATTGTTGCTGGAGAAGCTAACGTGTCTGGAATATTTCCACTACCAAAGGCCCGCATGACTCTCGATTTAAAGAAACCTTATCTCAAAATGTATGCTGTTCACGGCAAAGGTACACATTCATCATTCTTATCTCTCTCATTTTTACTCTTACACATGCTTCCTCATCCTTTTAACCAGACGAGTAACAGTTTTGCGATTAAGTAACAATGCATTTACCCATATTGCCCCTGGTGTTTCTTCCTTCCCTTTACCAGCTAAATACCCGTTCCTAGGTAATACCCTAGAAATCTATTTCGGTATTTCTGTTTGTTCTGGTTACAGAATAATGAATCCTTTCTTTCTTCCTGTACCACTCCATCCGCATCCGTTTATTATTTCATTCATGGAAATAAATAATGCCCAAGTATTAGGTAGCATCTAGAAGTTTTTCACGTTTTAGTTTTTTTAAAGAACTATATATGAAACCTTTGTATGGATGAATGACTTTAAGAGACTTTGGTGTATTTTCTTAAAAGCTGGTAATAAAATTAATGTAGAATAGCATAATATTCGTTTTTGTATTTGACACTTGCAATATAGGTCAGTAATATTCCTTTACCCTCAAAATCAAAAGCTGTGGTAAACAGTATGATCACCTAAAAGACTTAGAACGAGAGAGTAATATTCAAAAGTAAAATATTGTTAATCTTTTCTTCCGTTTCAAAGTGTAGTTGCACAAAAAATGTCTTTACAATTATAGAGACGGAGGTTATAAGGTAAAAGGATGATGATGCAGAAAAATGTTGTTTTTGTGAGGATGATAAAAACTAAATAAACAGTTTACATAGCGGATAAATTTTAGAGAAGAATTTTGAAAATATTTCATAAAATAGATAAAGCAGATTTTTATTTATGTTTCCTATTCTCTGTTTGAAAAATGTAGACTTAACGGATGGACTGTATGCCGAAGGGGGTGTGATTGACACTCGCAACGTCAAGTTTGATATTTGGGAGAGTTATGACAACTTCCGTTTCTCTGATGTCAGCTACTTCTTACGGTTGAACCACTCAAGGCTCATCACGTCCAAGCTCAAGTGGCGTCCGGAGCTTTTCGCAGAGCTAAAGGCAAGTAAAAAGTCAAACATTCTAATACTAATGCTCTGTTCACCATCCTCCTTTTACCTTTCTTGGAAACTTCATATCTCTAATCTGTATAAAATACATGTGGTACATGCATTCGTATGGATAACTTTACCACAAGCAAAGTGTACACTAACTTATACTACGTTTTATAGCCTTTATTCTCTCTACCTACTCCTACAACTGCATTCCTTTTATAGGCTGTGTAGAGCTTTACGATATATCAAGTCAGACTCGATTTAAAAAATTCTCTTCTAGATCTTCAAAGTGTCGTTTCAATGCAATCCCTGTCCTTCAAACTCAGCCACATAGTCATGTCATGTCATCATATTTATAATAATATGTAACCGATCTCCACTCAACTTCATTCCCGGGACATGACTGCCCTCACCTCTTTCCTGTCTTCTTTCCAGTTCTACAAGAAATAGGTCACGGAATGTATAGTAATGTTGTATTAAACCTACTCACTGATGTTAGTAATACTTTCACCGCATTAATGAAATGTGTTTTACAACAACTACGATTTCTGCCACTACAACTGCCACTTCAGTTCATGCGACTACCACTTGTATTAGAGACCGCAGACCAAAAATAGCACCACCGACGGGCTATCTGGTCTGTGATTAGAGACATTTTGCTCTTCAATCCTATTTATATTTATTTGCCTTCTTATGACACTTATGTAGGAATTGGGAAAGACACTGTATGAAAATGCAAGTCGATCTGTGTCTTCAAAGACTGACCGGTTGCTTCAAACCTTATCTGAAGATGCATCTGATGTTATAAATGCCTTATGGGACGATGCAAAAGCTACCTTGGAACCATTTCTCTTAGAGCTCAGGTAAGATTTTTCTTGAATCTTAAAAAACAAACCTTTTGAACTATTTTCTCCCTTTTGTCGTCATCATATCCTCCTGAGAAGAAAGTATACCAAAAACTGTACTTCCAGTTATTATATGTTCCTAAAAACATGCATCAAGTAATACGAGCTAAACTTCCTATTACCTGGTACCTACTGACTCCAAGGTATCTCATAGTAATACATACGTATAGATGGATACTGACAATAGCATAACTAACAAAATACAATGTCTTTCTCTGTTACTACTATGCTTGTTGTTTTTCTGGAGTTCCATCATAAAATGATGATCATTTTCATTCTTGTTATCTTGGTCTCTGTGTGACTGTCCCCTTGTACAAAGTCAGAAATAGACTTCATGATGATGAAAAAAAGGGAAAAGAGCCCAGTTAAGGGTATAAAGTGAAGAGAGAAAGGGAAAGAAAGAAAAAGAAAGAAATCTTAAGGAAGTGAGGAACAAACTTTTTTTATTTTCTGGCTCTCTGGTGGATTTTCTAGGGAAGAATGTGATTTCCGGAATGACTCCGCAGCTCTTCAATTTTTCTTTGAGGAGATGCACAACCAGAATGAGTTCTACGTGCAAGACATTCTCGGTTTTACTCAATTATTTCTTGAGGAAATCTCCATGAGGCAAGCAAACTCTGTTGGATTATATACCATTACCTTTTGCACCCTGCACCTAAAATTACCTACTTGCTATAGCGTATTCCTACCTCCTGCATATGCATAGGGAATAGGTAGAGATGGATATTACATCCAGCTTGGATTCCCTCTTGATCTTTCACTTTCTCCAGCTATCAACTACGGCTTTTACCTTTATTCCCCGATCAGTTCTACTGATTTCCCTTTTATTTGGCTTCTTTGTTATTAAATCATGATGGCAACACATGTATAAAGATCTATATGTACTTCATGTGGAATAACCCAATAGTTTCTTTATGTTGGATTTACTATCTTGGTAACAGCTTTTTCTTTTTTTATCCCCTTCCTTCAAAGTGCGTGTTTGTATGTTATTGTTTTTTGTCAACCTCAATATCATTTCCAATAAGCAAAGGTTCCTTGCTTTGTAATTCTCACAAAAACGACTTCCAAACCTTTTTATAAATTGAAAAAAAGAAAAAAAAACAATTGCAAGACTAAACGTTAGACTAGCTTTAGCATGTCAAATTCAGCTTTGATAGCATTTTACGCTTATGAATTTTAATATGATAAACTATGATCATTACACAAGAAAAAGAAAATTGATGTGGAATCTAATCGTATTATAGACTCACCAACCTGATGGAAAAGTTGAAAAACTATCAAGATGATTTAGCAGGAGAGTCTCTTCAAGTATTTGAAAAAGTACTGCTTTGGATAGCAGAGAAGGTTACATGCCTAAGATAATTTATTTATTGAAAAGCTTATCAGAATTCCTTATAAATTATAAGATTTACATTTAACAGAGAAATGTAATGTTTTATAAAGGTTAAAGATGGGTATAATCAATTGACTTCGGCCTGGGAAAATTATTTAGCCAACCCTTGGCAAGGACCATCGATAACATTTCAAGAAATAAAGGAGCATATTTCCCTTATCATGTATTACGTAAGTTTAACTCTTCTGTATTTCTGGATATTTTGGAGCAAATCCTTCATCAACATATCTTTCCAAAAGTATATTTTTCCATAGAAAAACAGTTGTATAATGACAATCAAAATCAATTTAATATTATTGCTGTTTTATTAACTAACAACTAATGACTAATAACATTCAATCAGTACAAAAACAATATACAAACTTTCTTTGAAGAAATAAACCAAGTAAATTGACTCTTGTTTTCTGACCGAGCCGTAGAGCTTGAATACATTTTTTTGTGTTGAAGTTAGATAGGCCCTGTAGCGATAGTTGTATTGTAGGTCACTCTTTGATTTATTTTTGTCAATTTATCTGACCTTTATTCGGGCTCTTATATAAAATAGAATCTAATATTTGTGGCGTACTATTCCAAAAGTATAAAACATTATAATAATCTATTTTGCAAATAGTATTCCTACAATAGGATTAAGATATAAATAAATGTACCTTTCCCAGTTTTCCTTGTATTTTCACCCATTGACACGATACCTTATTTCTTTTCTTTTGAAGAGTATTGGATTTGTGGTGAAGTTGAGTGGGGAAATATATGGAAGCCTTTCATCCCTCGTCTCTTCAATAGTTGCTCAGTTGAACTACATCTTGGAACGGTACCAGCCCGGTATTTTGGCTCATATTCATCAACTTGAGTCTATTGTGTACGACTTCATTGTCAAAGTATCAGGTACGAATTGTAACCTCTTATTTAGCCTTGTGGACCTTTTTTCTTTACTCATTAAGCCACGAGTCACTCGCTTTTGATGTATAGGCATATCCTATAATCTTGTTTTCGTGTTCAAACCGAATTTCATTTAACTACGGAGAAAGCTTTTGTTTAAGGCTTTGTGAATCTATGCGGATTACAAAAACATATACCAAAGTACATAAGATGAATACTATATGCATTCTTATTATTCATTGTCCGACTTAATAATATGTATATATCTATATATACTCTAAAAATCAGATAACGTAGTCCCCGATTCAGAACCCGGAAGGGATTCTAAATCGAGGTTTGCGGTTAATTTCAGATTAAACTTTGCAAAGACTAATGCCTTTCAACTGTAGTTTTTTGACATACCGTTTGTTTTAATTTATTGGGTAATTCCTTATACAGCTTCCTTCTATAATTTAAAATATTTTTAGAGTATGCCTAACAAACATGATTCAAACAAATGATACGGCCTATAATCTCAGTACATAATAAACTATTTACCGAAATTTTGTGAGTCTGCTTACAACATCACAAGCTTCTTCAAATCTCGCCTAAATTAAAAGATAACTGTTCAGATGTTTAACTTTGGAGAGATATTTACCCATCATGTTATCTGTCTGGGTACCCACACTTTAGCTGTTCCTTGACAATCTTGAGCAACATCCTATTTCCGACCTTAATGAAGTTTCTCAGCAAAAAAAAGAGAAAGCAATCACAGGTTTGAGATTACATTCTCTTCTATCTAGTAATTTCAAGAGATAAAAGGCTTTACGGTTTTACGAGTACGTGCCTACACGTGAATTGTTTTGTGAAAGTTGTTGGCAAGTTTTATTTTCAAATTGCTTATAAAGTAGAATAAAATCGGTGTCAGTTTAGGATATTTAATGCCAATATGAAGTAGCTACTTATTATAATGTAACCAGGTAGTGTAGAAGGGAATTTGGCTTTTTCTCAGAAAATTTCAAAACGTATAAGTATGATTAAAGTTGAAATAGCAGGTACACGTACGTTTAAGGGAGATCAGAAGAGATTTAGCAGATTTTATGGTTTGTTGTCTAGTAGCAGTAAGCCATCAAAATAATATCAGTAGGAAGGGTGTATGACGAAGAAAAGGTATGCCGACGAAAAAGTACGTGTTAAAAACCTTTTCCAAACTATTTCGTAGTGTAATTTTTTTAGTGTGGTTACACTGGTATAAAATGTTTCAAAAAATTGGCATTAGTCAAGCAGATTCAGATGGTATTTTAAAAATATCGATGCTTAGCACGATTTTTATTTATCTAATTTTAACATTTGGATTCTGAGATATCATAATCAAGGGCTCATTTCACTCTGAAATTTCATTTCTTCCTAAAAACATTTTCTTGCTATGATGACTACATTTGTTTGATGTATCTATGACTTTCTTCTCTTCTGATGTCTTTTCTCCCGACCCTTTTCGTCCTAAAATCTAGCAATACTACTAAATGCAGTGTATAAACTTTTACTTCCCTAAACAAACAAATTTAATGTGATTTTATTGTAGAATAAAAAGGTCACCCAGCTGAGCTTAGTTCTATTATTTTCTTATTTTACTGCTGAAAAAGTAAAGTACAAAGGGGCCATCCCAATTCTGCAAGACTATCACGGCTGCTGGCACCAACCACCAGCAAACGCAAACCCATCATAACAATAATAATAATCATAATCATAAGAGGAAACCAAGCAAACCAATAAGGTTGGCTAACAAACAACGGGTAAGTGTTAGCGAAAAAAGAAACTAGAAATATATACTAATCATCAAAGTCTAATAAACTGAGAGAACACCTCCTTCCTTTTCTTCCTATTACTTTTGTAGTAAAATAGGAAAGTGAAAGGGATTGAATGGGGCAAGAAAGAGTGAAAGTCAGAGCAGAGGTTCCCTGGCCTGAGTTTGATATCCTTTGAATAAAGGCAATATTAAAAATAATGATATTACCAACATGACTAAGATAAGATTGGTTAGTTACACCCAAAGTACAAGTTTAGTGTTGCTTTGATAGTTTCACGGTACTCTGAAACAAATCTCGACAGCTGGTCCCAGGTACACCATAAAATGACAAATAATAGTTAGTCCCTACGGAGTAGGCACCTCCTACCTCAAAATATCACATTATCATCATACCACAGAATAGGTTGCTCAGTACTATTCACTGGTATCAACATCAACTTAAAGTTATTTTCTCTTTGAGTACATCCAATAGAGTGTATTAAAAATCTTATTGATGCTTTCACCAGTTTATATGCAAGGTTTTGATTATTTTACTTGCAATTTTATTTGTTGGCTCAGCTTGCTTTCCCCTACAGTTAATGGAATCAAGTACTTGAACTTCGAACCTTTGAATTTACCTATTTATTTGGTGTCACTATAGATTACATCTACGAGACGAAAGAAGAGGTTATGAAATCCCCATATTATCAAAAGTTAGCACAACTGGCTCAAGATGTGGATGATTTGTATAGTGATTTATTGAAAAACGATGCAGCTACAAATATCAAGAAGTACTACAATATGCTAAAAACTTTCGTCACCCGTAAATTGAGTGAGATGGACGAGTTGGGTCAGTAAACTAAACATTGCTTTATTAAATAAAAAATTAATGCGTAAAAAAAGGCATTATTAGGAATTTTTGTTTTGATTAGTCAAATTCAAATATACTTAATTTTTTATTCGCCTTTAGAATCAGATGTGCGAAAATTAGAGAATATTTTTGAATTCTTATTTTTGGGGTTCTTGTTTCAACAATATAAACGCCTACTTTCTATCAAAGACATACCTAATTATTATTCCCTAAGCTGCAATATTCATTCAACTGATATTTTCACAATCCTAAAATTTAATTTTTTTTCTGCCTAAAATAATATTATTTTCTAAAACCAAACATAATGAAATCGGATTATTAATATTTTAAAAGAAAAAACAGCAGGCGAATAAAAATGCTTACAACTCATACATATTTACTAGCTGATAGAAAGAATTATCTTCAAATAATATTTTTGCAAATATACTTTTAATGTGTCCATTACGAAAAACAATATCAAATCAAAATTTTTTACATGATTTTTATAATCAAAGATGTATTTTTCTAACATTCGAGTGTAAAGGGTTTGTTCATTTTTACCCATTCTAGTTTTCCCTATGGGGCACATTGGAACAAAGATAGGAGAGTTTTGGGAGAAAGTAAAAAGCTGGGAGTGGGTTGATTCCGTCAAACAATCTTTGCTGGAATATAATGAAAAGGTAATTTAATATACGTTATCTATAAATGTAGCTCCATGACCCTTCGAAATTTATAAAATTTCAAATAATTTTTATTATTATAAATTGATACACCATTAGGGTTTAATTCGCATTCCGATATACCCTAGGTAGCTTTAGTGAACTTGCTATTCTGAACGTAAGAATTTTACATGAAAAGAAGTTGAAAGAGGGCTACATGAGAAATGCAAAACAAGCATTACCGGAAACATATTATAAACTATTTGTAGCAACAATTAAAATTGATTGTCTCATAAAACTTTATATTTTCACAACACGGCATGGATAACAACTGCCTTGTTTTTTCAATCGTTTGTTAATTGGCTAAAGAAAGTGAAATTAGATTTAAATGCACAATAAGCCTTATATATAATTATCTAAGATTTTGTCCTGCAGGCATAATTGAATGTGATGAAGGGGTCTACTCATTGATTGTTTTGCTCAACCCCCTAGATGATGTGGCTGATAGAGTATACCAATTTGGACGAGACATTCCAGGAATTTATAGTGCTACTTTATACCAAGGGAAATGACCTATTTTCTCAGACCGTTTTGCAAGCAGGTGCTCGACATCAAGCTGCTAAGACGAAATTCATATTTGATGCTGATAAGGGGATCATCAGTCTAGAACAGAAGTTACCGATGCCATGGGCTGCGTTTAATGAGACTCCTGATTTCCAGGTTAGAAAATTCAATCGTCCCTTTATTACAAAATCAATATAATTATCTAACAGATAAACGATTAGTTGTATATATATATGATCATCTAAGTCACATTTAAATCTATTAAAGCAACATTTCTTCGTTTATAACAAATAGTAAAATCAGTAACTAATTTTATCAAGTGTTTCTATCTAAAGTTACTGCATGGTTAAAGGATATTTAAAGATATCAATTGAATGTTATCCTTCATCAGAAAGAAAAAAAATCATTGATGATTCAAGTCATATACGTCAAACTAATGTCATCAAAGGTAAAATGTTAGAAACTTTAGAGGAACTACAATGGTGGTTTTTATTCACCATGTATTGGTCAATAAATAAGTCATCTACTTGACTTTCCTTTTCTTACTTGGCTTGTAATACGTATGCACCCGTAAATTGCCCCCACTGTAAAATGTCTAAGATCAATTGTATAAAAAAAGACTGTCTGTCCGTCCGTCTGTGGCATATATCCCTGCTCTTTCCTTCTAGTTTAACTCTTGAAGTGAAAGTTGCAAAAGTATCTTGAGTCATGTTTACCCACACGCAGTTCTTTTTCGAGGGTAGAACTCTCGTTTGTTGTTTCTTTCAGAAAACTCTCTATTTAAATAGTAGTCTTTTATTTGTTCATTCACAAAACGTCTGCTTTTGTATAAGGATGAATTTAACTGAAAACCAAAACTCTAGCTACAAGTACATCTCTGGATAAATGGTGCATTTACATAATAGTAGATTACCCTTTGTGCAAACAAACAGAAAGGGTTGCCAACCACTCACCTGGACAATATAACGCAGTCAAGTGAGACGAGAGATAATAAACAGAGACTGAAAAAGTACAAAGAGCCCAAACCTTTATGTTATTACGGAGCTTGTAAATTTGCTTTCATTGCAATGTTTCCAGGATAAAATAGCAGGATGATAGGGTAGACATAATAGAGATAAGTGTAAAAGGTTTTTAAACAAAAGCAAATGTTCATTTGTAGTTTGCTGGGTACTACTATTGGTTGAATAATTCTCAATTGATATTTATGATTTGTATGAATACTGCTGAATCAAATTGAATCGACTTTTAAAATTATTAGGTAAACTTGAAAATGTCATGTAACTCAAATAAATTGCATAATCTAACAAATGCATATTTCTTTGTTGCAAAAATTTATGCAATTAGGTAGTCATCGTTGGCTCTCCATAATCGCAAACAATTTTGCTATTAACCATTCATATTGAGCTATTTGAGATTTTCATGAATGGTTGTTCCGAAAATGAGATTGTCCGTTTGTTTGACAAGTCCTCATTTACTTTACAATTCACATCAAAATATTGCAACATTATTGTAAAAATATATAATTTATAAAGGTAGTAGGGAACCGAAATCTAGCTGACTGTTAAGGGTATATTTAAGCCGATAGGAATGAGGTTCACCTTGAAGAAATTAAAGCTCACTTTAGCCTAACGTGCCGTTTAATTAAAGGATTTGTACGTTTTCGTTGTGGAGGATTAAATCAATGAAGAAATTAGAACGTGTGCTCGTAAAACGTAAAGTTCACTTGATGTACTGGATTATATGTGATGCGTCTGTAATTCTATCTAGATTTTAGATAGTTGTGTTGAAGGAACCTATCCCTTTTCTTAATGCATTTATCTATATGTACTTGTACTTACAGCAATTGCCCGAATACCAGAATATCGTGAGATTGCAGGATTTGTTCCAATCATCTGAAGGTTCTTTCTGGGATGTGTATTACAAGGTGAAACCCGACAGTAATCTTCTCAATTGGCTTCCCCCATTTGATGGTAAGTTTTTCTTCTTTTATTTGAGAATTCTTTACGTATCTCCTTAAACGAGCATATCTACCAAGTCTTCGTATATCATCAGAATCATTTAAGTGTACCTAAGGTACCACACCACTCATAGTACTTTAACTACTATACCCATTATGCAGTAAACGGACCAGTCCGTGTGTGTAACAAGTTAAGCATTTTTATCTGGCTATTGAGTTCTCAAACCCGAACCCGAAGCTGATAAAGATCAAGAAAAAAAGGAAGGTTTAAGGCTAGACACTAGACTTTTTACTGTAACATGAAGATAACCTAAGGCAACGTGGATCGGAAATGCTTAGTTCTATAGTTTATGCTAGACAACCTCTATATTTATAGAATTCCTAATTTATACATTGCACTGTAAATGGGAAACCCATAAATGAAGACAGAATATCGTGCTAGAAACAAACTTTCTCCAAATATTCCTATCCTAAATGTATAGCACTTTTTTCATAGTATTTTCTTAGTACCTATTATTGCGTTTTGAATTTACAGGTCACGCAATGTTGGTTGGATCCGAGTATTTCTTTACATTTGACGGACTTGCATACAATTACACTACCGGTTCTTGCGTTTACCTCTTGGCTGCTGATTTGGTGGATGGAAACTTTTCGGTGTCAATCCAATACAATGGTGATTCCATTACCAAAGCCGGACCATTATATAACATCATTGTAACTGCTGGTCATAACACTCTAATCATTGATATGAAAGACAATGTAAGTTATTCTAAACCTTCTATTTTTCCTTTAAATCATGGCACACACTTTAACAATTTTTCAACCACTAAACAATACCTGGTTTTAAGTGTTTTACACGGCCAAATTTTTACATCAACAAATCCCTAAACGAAAAATATAAAACAGTTTAAGTTCTAAATGAAAGCCATGAATCGTAAAATATTCATGATAAGAGTTAATTGATATCGTCGTGGAATAACTTGCAGTTTCTTGTAAAATTTTACGCTACCTTTTTGGTCGACCTTATTATGAATTTATTTTTAAGCAGTTGCGTAATGGGATCTGCAATCATGGCCGTTTGTACCATTTTATGTATTTACATACTGAATTAGATACAGTGAATTTGCATACGAAGTCGCCTACATTTAGGATGTTATTGCACTACACACACGCATTTTTACAACTTAAATTTTAGGGGTGGATTTCCTTAGGTTAAGTACGAGGGCAAACAAAAGGCTTCTATATTTTACAGTTTTAGTAGAATAACCATAGGATTTTATATTTACGAGTCACTATTACATTTATTTAATGTAAGATTAATGAAATGCAATTTCCTAGCGTGTGCTCAGTCTGCTCAACGACTGCTTTAGATTACAGTATGGCTTGAAAAAAAACTTGTTAATGTTGGTCAATCGCATTATTTCCTGACTAAAATCATGAGAGAGAAATCAGAGAAATTGAAAGTAAAAGCAAAGCTGCTGGAAAGAAAGTAGGACGAAACATAAATTGGGACAAGGTAAAAGGGGTGTGTGGGGTTGTTGAAGTTGACGCTAGTTACTGAATGAGCCTGAGTTCAAATCAAGCTATTCACTTTCATAATTAATCCATGTATTACCTGCAGTAAGGAAGCATGTTTCATAAGCTCAGTTTTGCTGCATTTTAAGACATTTTAAATTAGGTTATAATAGTAGTGGCATACTGATAATTAATGGACTTTGAATTTTCCAACCTTATATTTATACATTTTATTACAAGGTGGTAGCAAATCTGGCATTTTAGCATTTTGAGTTTAGAGTGATGGAAAGGATTCTTGGTAATCTGAAACTTTAAATAACCATGCCATTCAATCCAATGGGATACTGGGCGAGTGGTGCCTTGAGTATATATTAAAGACTGTCACCCTAAGGAAACTAATCAGGTTATCTTGTGTGAAACCGAATGTAGAAGCAGCATAGCCCCCTTGTTACTTTTCTGTGCTTGGGTACACTATTGTGATATAAATATTAGTTTTGAAAGGGTAACTAAGGAGAAAGACTGTCATGTCAGTAGAATTCTGACACTTCCTTAAGCCATGGCATCAAAGTTGCATGCTGAAGATGGGAACAAAGGAAGACATCAAGCAACCAACGGATGCCAAGAGCAAGGAGTAAAAGCAGAAGGGTCTGCAGCTTTCCTCTCGTTTGCATGTACTGATTTTGCTTGGTTCAGAAGGCTATATTTGCATTATGTCTTAAGTAGGATGAAGGAAGATATATGTTATGATGGCCCTTGAATGACTGGTGGATAAACTTTACTATAAGAAGATTTAATTCAATCGATTTACCTAATAGACAGAAACTGTCACTTCAACTAAAGAGTACAAGCACTTCAAACGAAGGGCTCAAAAGATAAAGACTCTACTAGGGCTTGGAATATGGTTGTGACTTGGGGTTAGTGCTCTACTAGGTTGTCGTGCATATGCCACTACTCCTCTAAGTCTCCTTGCCTTTAAGGTAGATTAGAAGTTCAAGACAAATTGTATGACGGATCCATTATATTTCATGTGCATGATGAATAAACAGGTGAATTAGTGGAAGAGTTGTGTACTAAAAAAATGTACTTGACTGAAATATTAAAGTGAGCTGTAAATTGTACAGTTTTGTGATCTAAGGTTTTCTCTTATTGTTGTTTGTTACTGTCTTCTCAAAGCTGAATTATGGATGACTTCATCATCAGGTAGAATAAGTCACGCTATAGAGATATAAATAGAATTTCCAATGTGTCATCGGAAACTGAAATAATGTAGTTGACTCAAGTTGACTGATGTGTATCTTGTCTCTTTACTGGGCTTACTTTACAGGGCCTGAAAGATCCAAAAAGAGGATCCCAACAGATCCTGAACCTTCCTGTGCAGATGCAAAATCTTCATGCCTTTAGGAATGGCGATCGCCTGGTGGTAGAAAGCCCAAAAGGAATATCCATTTCATGTAACATGGCGTACCGCATTTGTCAACTGTGGGTCTCAGGTGAGTGCTCATCCCATCTTATGGCTTTCTCAACTTGAGAGCCACTTAAGATCCCATTAGCTTCAAAATAAACAAAGAAGACATTTTCACGAGACAGAAAGTAAAAAGTCGGAACGTGATGTCTTCTCTTGATCTTGACAGGTTGGTATTCAAGAAAGACGGCTGGTCTTCTTGGAACGATGGACGAAGAGCCCACATCAGATATGACGCTGACCAATGGTAAACGAGCGAAGGTGATTGGAGACATGGTAAAGTCATGGAACATGTCTGATGACAGCTCCACTGAAAGTTGTCTAACTTTCAACAACACAAAATCAACAGAGTTTCCAAGAAGTCAGGAAATTCTAGAGTTGGACTCTAAAAATGCATACACGTGTAGCAAACTTTTCCAAAGCAAAATGTCCACACTCCAGCCTTGCTTTTCCTCTGTAAGTTGACCAAAAATACAAAAAGTCATTTCTCAGTTAACTAGCCATGGCTTCCTTCTTTATGAGCTTCTTCCATCTCTTTTTCTTTATTATTAGACGATTTTTCTATTTATCAAGTGACATATTGCACAGGCACACATGATCCTACGTATTTCTGAGTATCTTATGAGCAGTAGAGATGGTTATACATATACTAAATGCAGTATTTAAGCTACATATCATTCTCAGCAGCTTCAAACCTTACAACTTCCGTTTTCTTTCTTCTATCATATTAATCATAGGATACATCATGTACACCTCACTATCACATTGCATCTGAAATAATATTTTATTCAAGCTATATCAAATTGAACATTAGGGAAGAAGATTCTCTATCGCAGGGTTTTAATGTGACGATCCTTACAATAACCAATAAGGAAAACTATAGACACTTTTAGAGTAATCTTGAAAGAGGTTGATAGTATTGTACCTGCAGAGTATGAAACAGATTTTAAATAATGCTATCATCATAGTGTCATTTTGAAAGTGATTTAGAAAACCTGTCACGAAAATCAGCTTAAAAAGATGAGTACGAAAGATATATGAATTGAGAAGCAAAAATTATGCTATAAAAATCGAATCTCTTTTCTATTCTATCGGGGCATATTCATTCCTCTAATCCCACATTAGCACCCTCTACTATTTTATTGCATGAGAACGAGTTAACTTGACAAGCGAACGGAATACTTTATCAGGTCAAAGCCGATCCTTATCTGGAGATGTGCTTGATGGGGACGCAGACCTCACTTTCCTCTAAAGATGCTTCAGAGACAATGTGCACATCCGCCGTGGCTTATGTCTCATCCTGTAAAACCAATGGGGTTCTTCTAAAAATTCCGTCTATGTGTACCAAGTAAGTGCAGTTTTAAGTATATGTCAATTTTTAAAAATATTTCTGTACATTCAGCTCTGCAAAATATTTTTGTACTTCAAAGTCAGAGGCTTTCCCATTTTAACTTATTTTGTAACCGTATTTAATTTATAATCTTAATTTACCAAAATCATTCTGTAAAGGGAAAGTTCTGGCTCAAAGTTATGCTCAGAATTACTATTGCCGTTATCTGATGTTTAGTAATATGAATGATACTTATCTTTAGTAGTCAGGGTATGCTACTACGAGTTTTTGGGTACATTTTTGGTTGTTGGGTTTAATTTAATTTTAAACTTAGAGAATCAAATTTCTCATAAACTACCGATCTCAATCTGTCTCTTTCACTGAGATTTTGAGATACATCCTATTTTGCATCCACACCCTCAAAAAGAGGAAAATTGAGTCGTATAGGCTTCTGATTGCCGGAGACTCTACTTCTATGACCCTAGGTTGAAAACCCCAAACAAGCCCTAAAAATCCCAGAAACCGTGGAGGCTGGGTTTTGGGGGTTTTTGATAAAAAAAAACCTGGCTTTATCATACCGTTATATTTTAGTAGTCATACTTCAGAGTTATATTCCATACTTTTAGAAATGAAGTACACACATTATACCACCCTACCCTAATCCCTCGTCGTTTTGAGGACATGTGGACATGTCCAAGATCCAAAACATAGTTTTAATATCGAATATAATATCCGAGATTATTTTACTGCATTTGATGCGTTTATTTCATTTGTTTAAAATTTAAGTCTGGCAGGTAATTTCACCTCAAGTGAATTTGAACAAAAAAAAAATTTGTTTTTTTCCTGTTTTGCTGTAATTTTTCTTAACATTAACAGTTATACACAGTATCCGCTTTTACGTTTCTAATGCACCTAAAGTTAATTTGTCAAGCTAGGTTGAGAATGTCAAGGGGGTTAAGTTATCAAAATTTAAAAAGGCTTCTGGCTGCAAAATGTTTCTGCATCAAACTTGAATATGCAGAGCTTTCCTTGCAGCCGTTCCTTTCTTCATTCTATCCGTCAATGAACATGGTTAAAAAATTTTAGAATATGATTTCTCGGAATATTTTCACCAAAGTAGAAAATACGGCACAGAAAATTGTTATCCGTAACAAAGTAGTAAATACGACCGTAGTTATGAACTTGAGCAAATTCATGACAGTATGCTTCTACTTCCCGTCTTCAAGATTTTAGAGAGGTAGAAAAATGACTAAAATGCTTTCTGTATGAAAATTCAGATGCGATATGAATGGAGAAGAAATGATTGATCGGGACATGAAAGTGATCAGTTCACCACCGGCTGGAAGCCCTACTTTCCGTTCTACTGATGTGGTCTTCATTGTTGAGGCTAAAGATTGCAATCGAGCCCTTCGGACTAGAAGAAAAATCGACATTTTGTCCAAAAGTCTTGAAGAAGAGTTAAACAAAAATAACTTTCAGGAAAATAGGTTTGCTACTTTATACAGAACATTTATCAGCGTTTCCTTCCAGGATTTGCAGTCACCTTTAAGTGATTCGTATTATAACCGTATTCAGCCTTCTTAATTCTTTGATCCAAAATGCATTCATAATTGTGTTTTAAAGGTATGCAGCAGTTATATTCGGAGGGGATGGAGTCTATGACAAACCTCGTTCTATTATACATAACAATACGGTATTCACAACGGCAGAAGGAATTGGAAAATATCTTGCTAGTCTCCCAACAGGTACTTGTTCAATGTACTTGCTTTGAGAAAATGTTTTATAACAATGAAATTGAGTGTTACGTTGACACTGTATCTGTGTTCATGCTACATTTTTTATGTCAAGAAGTTTCCGTTTAACACTCACGTATGCAAACGAATTTGGAAGGAAATAGATAAGAGCCTAGAGTTTTTAGTATATCAGATTGAGTGTGACCGGTTTACGTGCTAAATATGCCTTAAGAATGTGCTTTATAGATACTGCATACGGGGGAATCGAATTACAGTTCATGAAATCTTAAAAGTGAATTTGGTGGTTTGAAAAATACTTGCTTTTTTACTTCTTTTCTCTTAAAAACATTCATTTTAAAAGACAGTTGATGATGTGAAGCTTTGCAGCACAAAAACAATCAATTTAAAAACAAAACGGTTTGAACATGTATTACTTAAACAGATTAAAGCACTGGAACAGTATATTTATTAGTCTTCAACTCTTAAGTTAAGTATTGTAGGCCACGAAAAACGTTGGATGCATTGGGTTGAATTGGAATCAACAACGATTTGTATTTTCACAAAGGTGGTTTAACAGAACATTTCGGACGGTATATTGACAGGTTACAATATTCGGGGTGATTTATCATATTCAATTAATCATTTCATAAAATTCACAATCACATAAATATAGCAAGTACAGTTGTAATTGTTTCAAAACTACTCTCCCAGTCATCATTCTTCGGTACAAAATATTCAATGCTGTTTTAAAAAACAGAAGGATTTTAGAAAGATAAGGGATGACAAGAATAAGGGATATGGAAGGAATAGCATGAGGAAAGAATGGTACAATGAAGGAAAAAGATGAGACAAAAGGGACAATGAAGGAAAGGGATGGGGAATAAATAAAAGTTACACAAATTCAATGGAATGCAGATTATGCTCAACATAGCATCAAAAAAGACTTGCAAATAAAGAAGAAGGTGAGATTAGACGGCTCATGCGTTTTTAAAAATATAAATTTTTGAAATCAAATTGCTCTGAAAATCAAATGTATAGAAGCCGATTCTAGTAATTTCTAATAGTAGCACATTTTGAGTAATGCTGGACGCAACAACATGGAACACATCTGCGTTAATTTGCAGAAAGTATTTTAAGTTGTAGTTTTATTTCAACTCTGAAGCCTTTTTGTGGAGCATACTCTGCAAAATGTTGAATTTCATCACTTATTCATCATCCTATACGTTCATTTCTTCGTTAATATATGTTTTTAATATTCCTTTTTTTCATATTTTCCTCATCCCGTTGTTTCCTATGCTTTATTTTCCGGTTACAGTTTTTTACGCACCGGAAAGAAATGCATCTACATTTAATTTCGTACAGTTTTTTCTCATCATGCAAAACGGGTTAGTTCTTTAAGCGAACTACCTTTGCATAATGTTTCAGAATCGAATTTCGTTTAACCCAGGTAAATAATCTGAAGTTACATTCAAATATTCCAGTGAATTTGGTGGTGCTTTAAATGGCCAAGTTTTTTAGCGTTAAGGGGTTGTATAGTTTGTAGTTCTGTGTTTCCCAGTATAGAACCCCCTGGGTGACTTCATATGTTTTAAACCATATGTATGTATGACTTTATATGTATGAAAGTGAAAAGGGAAACGTATTAGAAAAAATACTGAAGAGGAATGAATTAGTAAGTACTTTGCTTGAGGGAAATGATATAGGGATTATTGAGGAAACTTGTTTATTTCTCAGTCATTTATAAAAGGGCCAAAAATGTTAATGGGTAATTTAATTCAGGGTGGAGTTCAGTAATTTTGATGAATCTCAATTAAACCCCACAAAAATTCCATGATAAAAAAGCCTTAAGTATCTTTCACAGAAAAGGTCGGGAAACGTCTTCTTGCCGCAATTTCCATGTTATAGTTTAGGAGATGCGTGTTTCTAACTGTATGAATGTTTTATATCTCTTAGGAAATGGGAATCAAGATATTTTCAACGGGATTTGGTACAGTTTGCAGCGATTAAATTTCCGTCCTGGTGTGAGCAAGACGCTTATTCTATTTCCATGCAGCTCTTGTCAGCCGCAGCATATGACGGTATGTCCTTATTACAAATCCGTGCAAAAATGCAATGGATATCCTTGGTAGTAACTAACATTGTTTCACTTCCAAATTTTAGATTGATTTTTCGGATATCCATTACGCTATGTTGGAACAAAGCGCTACTTTGCATATTTTCTTGAACGATAATTTTGATGTCGAGACCAAAAACCTCATGAAAAATTTGTTTGGTTAGTACTGAAATAGCGATAACAATGTAATACGATGAACTGATATGGTCAGAAACATGGATCATGGCAATAATGATAATATACTTATTTAATGTGATTCAAAAATGAATCGCCCAGTCACTATAGATCTCTTAATTTGTAAAAAAATACATGTGTAAATCTGTACAATTTTTTATTTTTAGGCATTGATAGTGATTTAGCCTTTACCAAGTCTGATGGAGTGAAGAACCGACTGAGAGGAGATACGAATGCCCGACGCCAAGTTAAAGTTCCACGAAGCGTACTAGGTTACTGTACTCCTCTAGCTCTTCAAACAAATGGTGTGTTTGGGCATCTATTTTTCAGTTGCCATTTTCAGACAATCTAACGTTTTCAAGTATTTTATGGATAACTTTTAAGTAAACTTTTAGTTAGCCTTTAGACTTTCAATTGATTTGCTACGCCATTTGTTGAATTTCAATCCTTTTTGTCCCATTTATACATTTATTGCTGCGAAATTTGCCAACTTTTGCCATTTAGATGACACTAAAATGGTGTCACTAACTGAATAAATTATTGTCTGTAATTTCAAAATATCAAATTCTTGAAGTTTTGGCAAGAAAAGAAATAAGTTTGGGATTTTTTACTTAAACTTCTGGTCCTTTCTAACTTTTTTTTATCAATAATAGTTTTTACTTTCAACTGTTAAAAAACCAATTTTCGAACTGACAATGAAATAATTTTATGGCAATTTAATAGTACATGAGTTTTGATTCTTGCCTCACAGTTCTTTAGAACTACCTTATCTGCTCATATTATTGTAAATAATAGAAACAGAATGGTTTTTTTTTCGATTGCTTTGGTAATCCTTTAAAAATAGTTTGAAGAAGCTATTTCAGTATACTCTATATAGCACAGACATAATGCTTATTAAAATCAATAATTCCTTCTTTTGAGGTGAGTAAAAAGTTGCTATGAGGTAGCTTGCTTTTAATTTTGATTAGCGCAGATACGGAAAATGTAAGCCCTAGGTATGCATTTATAGGGTCCTGAAAATCTTCGAAACGACTTACGCTTTCGAACGCTTTGAATTATAGCCTTGAATTTTCGTTTCAAGAAAACTTACTCCTTCCTTCTGAAAAATCAAATTTTAATATTTACATCAATTTTAAGACCGTTTACACAGACATTTTTAGTGTCAAAACATTCATAAATTTAAAGACCAACTCATTTGGAATATAAATAGCAAAAACCACATGCAAGAATATTGCGAATACGATGAGAAATCTAATTTTTAGCATATCATTATCAGCCTATGTTAGTATATGGATGATTGATGATTATACTTATTATGTAATTTACTGATAAAACGGTTGTAATTACATGGCTTTAATATTTGAGTAAGTTTATTGCTATGCTGCAATTATAATTAAGTTTTAAAGCCTAAAATTATGAAATAAATAGCTCTTTCGAGGCAAGGATCATTGGTAAGTTTTTTACTGCAATTAAAAGAAAGACACAGGGCCATACTGTGGACGTTAATAATGTAATAAACAAAAATTTAAATATTATCATTGCCCAAAGTAAGGCCTTGTTTCATTCTATGACCTGCATTTAATTACAGTGAAAGATTCACCTAGGACCTTTTCCTCAAAGGAGTCATGTTTCCACATAATATTATGACCTCCAGATTGCTTTAATTTTTCTTGAGACCTTTGACAATCATCCATGGTGTCTTTATAATTTTAGGGACAATTTTTAGTGGAAAAAAACTACAAAATAAACGAGACAACATGGTTCGCCTTTTCACAACAGTTTTCAGTCGTCGAGTAGTGGAAACAGCGGAACCCCCTAATTGCCAAACTTGTTATTGCTCACCGAATGAAGATGATGGGGTTGGTCGAGTAGAATGTTTCGTTTGTGGCTATCCTAGATATAAATCCATGCCTGAGGTGAGAATTTGATTTCATAAACCTTCATAATTAAAAATTACTTCGAGTGTAGCCTGCTTTGAATATTTAATAGGAGGAGGAGGAGGATGAAATTTTGTCCAGTTTCCCCAATACAACCTCAAGTGAGCGGGACACTGATCACACAGAAGCGGAAAGTGAAGGCTATGAAGACCCTAATGTTTCCAACGACGAAGACGACGACGATTAGATAGTAGAATAATCTATGTCATTAAAATGTAATAGGCAATAATAGTTACTGTCATTTTGAATTTTACAGGTCACATTGAAGCAGACCAATGTTTATTATTTCTGTATAATTAATACATATATCTACTAACAAAATGCTACTCCTATCTTTAATTAAAAAATAAACTAATTGTTTAGTTAAAAAAATACAGTATTGTCCCTGCACTACAAGGCTTCTGTTTTGCAGCTTAATCAAGTAGGTATTATAAAATTATACGTCATCACACATTGCTGACTATTTAACAGTAAAAACTTACCATAATACTGCCAAATATTGATAATGGATTTACCATTAAGTTAGCGACGCATTATCATACAAATATTCGGTAAACATAACAGGGCAGCTATTCATACGACAAACACAGCAATATCCGATGGTTACACATTTTACTCAAACCAACCCGATTAAAAGTAAATTACAACAATTAAAAGTGGTCCATGTTTCTACTGCGTTACAAATGGTAGGTTAAGCATCGAGTATTATTACCCCAAGTCCTTTCTCTATTTCGGAGAACTGGGCCCGACGTTGACATAATTCGTCTTGCATCTTTGTTTTAATATGTTCATGAGCCGTGTTAGCTCGACAAACGACAATTGCTTTATTTTCTAATGTTGTCTCCTTATCGACAAAATTCACCAACTCCGCAAAAAACTGTCCATTATTTGAACCAAGAATATACGCTACTCTTCCACTATCGATTAGATTTTTGATGAATAACCCGATCGTATGTCTCAAGTACAACCGTGGATACATACTGCGAGTTAATAATTCGAAGAATCTATTAAGAAAATAGCCAAAGATGAGATTTTCATGTATTATTACATTATCTGCTTTTAATCCTGAGTAATAGTTAACGAATAATCAATTTTGACAATAAGATTTCTTACCGAAGGTGAACTTCTTTTATATTCCTATTCTTGATGAAAAGAGATTCCACATCTCCATTTGTTCCCCATGCAGCCATTTGAGTTAACATTTGCAAATGGCCAGCAAAAAATGTTTGCTAAACATTAATATAGAAAACGTTTTGTAACATTGTAACATAAATAATCCATAGTAATCTATAAAAGTTTATAAAAAGAGAAAAGTCTATACTTACACTCAACCACTTCATGCCCACGTAAGTTGGAATATCGCATCGGTGATGGCAACAAGTTGCCAATACTGCTCCTGCGACTTTGTCTACAAATGCATTCGATGTCTCTTCGAACAACGAATGTAATGTCATGTCTGGATGGTGACGGAAAATTAAAATAATTTAACTTTTTTCATTCGGGTAAGGAACAATTAGACTTTTAAATAATACGGAAATCAACTTAATTGATTTAGTCTTAAAATTTTACCCGTAGCACCCCCACACAAGTGTTTTGCAATACCAACCACATGCTTCGTTTTGGTCGATTGGACATCAGGCAACTGTCCCACACACAGGTCCTTAATGTCTGCACGAATGCGTGTTATAGAGAGTCCACATTCTTTAAGCTTATTATCTCTTTTGTGCCTTGGGCTGGTTTTATCGACGAGAACAAATGAACAGTCTTTCAACTTTTTTTCAAGCACAGCATTCGCAACAAAAAACGTCAGGGCCCCTTAAAACAGACACAGACATAAGTTTCCTGATGCGGATGTGCATAAAATGTCCATGCCGACATAAGAAACAATAATTATAATAATTATAATTCCAAGTACACGCTGTAACTCGCATTACCTCGACCAGATCCGTACTCGATGAAGCAGGTGTTGTCTTGAAGTAACCCCTTATTTTCTAGAATATTTAGAATTGATCCTGCTTGTGCCATATGTTTAGCTGCATCTTCTCCAATATCGCTTCTCACAAGCTCACGACCCACTACAGGGTGAACGCCATAACAATCCGGGGTTTCAGGGACTTGCGCTGAAGGAAATATGATTATCTGTCAAACAATTTGAATGCTACATCGTTTACTGTGATGTATGATGCTATTTTCCCTATCATTCATGAATATTTCAGGTATGATATTGCATTTTCATAATCAGACTTTATTGGGGTGGATCAATTGATTGACAAAAATGCAAAGTTTATTATTTCAACTCACCCGTGTGAAGTTCAATTATTCCCCGTATGATGTCCTGGAGAGAAAAATATTTGGATTAGTTTACCATTAGAGCTTTGTAGTTCATTCGGATCTTCTAAAATTTTCACAGGAAGTTAGCAATTCAGAAACTTCAGGATTCCCGTCAACTTTTCCGTAAAACTGTTGCATGGTAAATGGTAGCTCTACGCTCTTTGAACACCCACCACCATCAGATAGATCTTGCTATTTTGCATCCGACAGTGACCCATAAGAGGTTTCCTGTCCTAAAGATACGACATACCATCATACCATAGACTAACGGAAATCCATAAGTTTCTGTTTTGAAAACCCCTATTAATTAACTATTATTAAAGTTACACTTACACTATATTCTGAATCACTGCAACCATCTAGGTCCCTTTTGTCGTAGTAAGTACTGTCCTCGGCTGTGAGATAATCAGACCCCTTATTCAGATGGACATCCCACACATTTGCATCTTCGATAATGTAGCTAGGTATCGTCGTAGGCCGGAAGTTACACTTTTTTAAATGTTTACGTAATAAATGTTCGAAGCAGGTACTAAAGTAAGAATCAAATAAAACTTTACATAACTTACTATGTACTACAATTACAATAATAAGATTATTTGTAATAGTAAGAGTAATAGTTGAATTGTAGTAATACTATAACTATAATAATATGTAATAACAACATAAGAACTACAACAATGAACCAAAAATCCGAAATAATAACTCAACTGGTTACTATCGTAGGGGCATGGTATCCGCTTCTTTCCATCGGTAAGAACTAATTCTACTTTTTCCATATGCTCCGCGCAGTAATTGTAATCTCCAAGCTTCTGCATTCTGCAATATCGTTTTTTGTCATCCAAAAAGAATAGGCATCGAATTGGATCATTATGAGGCTTGACAGCATGTAGATTTGCTTCTTTTGAATTCTGTAAGTTTGAAGTGTCGTCAACACCGCTGCAGCTTGAAGCCCCTGTCTCCATGTCACAATTAAACAGACAGCCCTTGGTTGTATGTTACACTGTAAAACTGTAAATCCATCAGTTTTAAAAAATAAAGAATTTAAAACACCAATAAACAATAATACAATACAGCAGAGGGATTCAGGGATTAATGATGATACCTTTTGTACCTTAAAGCGTGGATCGGTGGAGCCAACTGTGAACTGCAAACGGATGGAGACAGTAGTAGACGGATGTAAACCAAAAAACACTGTGTGAATTGTGAAGTGACAATAAATTCGAACACAAGTGTGAAGTGACAAGAGAACAGACTTTTACAAAATTTTGACAAGTTCTTTCCTTGGCCTCTTTTAATGTGGTAATGAATTTCCCATGCGGAATGATTTCCCGGCTCCTTTAAAAAAAACCATTGTGTTTCTTATGGACTGCCAATGCAATAGTAGTAGGCTCCAGTGGAAGGAGGTGCCTTTCTCTCTCATCCATCCTCTCTTGCATTCACCACAGAATCATCTCTGTTCTCTGTGCATTCACCCCGTTTCATATGGCCTTTATAGACTCTTCTAGACATTTCCAGTTCGTTACTTCACTCCTCTCTCGACCTTCATTCTGCGTCTCAGAGCTCTTACATTCACACACCTTTGACATTGCACCTTCATTTTTCACATTCATTCACCTTGCATTTTGAAAAAGTTCAACTGGGAACGGAGATTCTCAATAAATCCACATACTCAAATACTCATTAATAATTGGATCAACAATTTGCAATTGTGAATTGTTAATTTCGTGGTCCAAAAAATAGCTAATTTTTTACCATTTTTACCTTACTACGTATTATAATTCATTGGACAAAATTATACATTGTGATTTTACTTGGTCAGTTGTGAATGTGATTGAAGGCACTTCAGACAGTTGACTGTTGACAGTTCCAGTTCAAGAAATCGGTGGGGACAACCTCTCAACTCTCATCAGTCAGTACACAGTAAGTTGACACCAAATGACACAACACACAACAGTAAGCAGAATTGTGAAAACTGAATCTAACCTACCGACCAGGGTTACGTTGAGCGTGACAGCGTGAGCTGCTTTATTGTTGAATATTTCAGTTTCTAGCAATTTACTTATTACATAGGGATCAGGGATCGGATTTTGTAATTCATTCATATTTTTTGTGATTAATTATTTTAATTAGTTTACCCGGGTTTGTAGGCTTATAATTAACAAAACTAAAGTATGAAGTACTTACAGTAATTCAAAATTTACAATTTAAAATGGGAAATTACGGGTACAAGTAAAACTGATGTTAACCATTATTAACTGCAACGTGTTTTTATATCATATATATCTAGGGTCTTCTTATACGCCAGAATCAGCTGACCCTTTCTTTACAGAACTGGATTAGGGAGTAAGAATGTATTCCATCAGAGACGGTAATAGCAGTGACAACAGTGGGGCTGATGAAGCTGCTGCGAAGAAGGCATTCGCTGAAGCGAAGGAACGGCACGTCAGAAACTATCTTGTCTCACTGGATCTTCAACGCCTAAGTTCAAGGGCCTCTTATTCGGAATCAGAATACACATCGTCCAACACACCCTACGTTCCAAAATCCGTTTTCGAGCCAGCTGGGAGGAACAGCAGACAAATGCATCCAAGAAATGATATGACTCTTGTACCATGGGAGAAGAACAAGCAAAGCGTACCTAGTACAAGTAGAACATCATCCTGTCAAGGGCACATCAAGAAAGAATTTGAAAAGACAAATGACAAGGTGATGGCCATGCCAGTGAAAAATGACGTTGTTTCAAATTTAAATCCTAAGATCGAGAAGAAGGAGCCTCTAAAGACTCTGACTGGAAAGGTCCCTCTGAAGATCAATTCTGGTATCCCTCGTCCAGCAATGCCCGACGCAGAGATCGAAACACGGATGATAGAAATTGCAGAATATCGGAAAACTAAATGTTCTTTTCATTCAGCCGTGCCGTTGCCACAGTGGCACCGCATTTGATTACATAACTTCTCCTTGATCAATGATAAGTAAATTAAGACAATTTTTTCATTCATTCTATCGAGTCGTTGGCTGTAATGGTTGGCTGGGTGATGATGGCTAGAGCTTAATAAGTATCTTTGTATGAACCTACTGCACTCTGCATTGTTATTCAGTACACCTTTTTGTGTTCACAATAAAAATCTACCTGGGGTAAAAACGAACATTAGATGTAGAGCTGTTATTCGTATTGTCTTATGTATAATACATGGTTCCATATAGTATATACTTTATTTCGGAGGACAGCCGGTTAATACACTGTGGGTAAAGTGACCTGAGGGGGTTCAAGTTGAATGAGTATGTTTCGGATTTGTAGCAAAAAATTAAAATGAAATCATTTACTCTGAATTGTATTAATGGTAATAAATAGTGTTCTGGCTGGAATGACATACAGTAATAACTAATAATATTTGTATTGTTAAGGATTCATTCACTGGTTAATTAACTTGAATAATAGTCAAAGTTCGTAGTTTACTAAACGGCCAAATGTTTTTTTAATTAAAAAGGTAGGCTTGGTAAGCCTTCGATCGTCTTGCTTGATACATTATTATCATTTTATGGAATCCTTCTCCGTAATCTTATCCATCACATAAGGAAAAAAACCTCTTCTGTAAAGTAGGTGAAGGTGGGTTTAGGCATTTTGTAGGAACTAATTTTCCTTTTACATTATGATTTTATAATTCAAAAAGTATCTATGAAGAAGATTAAAAATTACTCCGAAGATTACAATGAGACCAAGCGTAAGCCCTTAGTACCACAAGTAAGACATTTAGAATAATTTAATTCCAATATTTTCGTGTTTTCCTAGTACATTCCAGAACTTGAAGGGTGAAGGGTCCTTCCTGTGTTCCAATATCAAAAACAGAATCGTACTACATCCTCCCAAAGAAAGGCATAATTATTCCGAGGCATTTTTGTCGTAGGAAATTAAGCAAAGTTATCATCTGATTTTCGTAGTGCAGATCTGTCGTAGAGCGTAGATATTAATGTTGCGCACATTTGTCGCATATTCCTTTTTAATGTCACATCTCACATACATGAAACCTCAGAAGATGTACGTGCGAAGCATACATTATTTTACACAAATATTCCATAACCAATCCTTCCACATACATACAGGTCAAGTCATACGGTCGTTTTTGGTATTTTGCAGTTAATCAAGAAAGATATTTCAAGGAGATTTGTTAATTTTCTAGGTTAAAGTCCAAGGTCAATGTTTTAGGCCATCATATAATATTATTGTCCCAAAAATCAAAAAACTGTGCCTGAAATCTCATCCTAATTGGGAACATTCATTTACTTGTTGTGTTGCGTCTATATACATTTCAAACCGTCGGCCACTTGAGATCAGTTTTCATGGGAAAATCGCACGTAATTTTAAATGCAACTACTATACTGCCGTCGTGACCGTTTATCGTCTTGAAATGTATTAGAAGTTGTAGGTTATAGTTACCGTAAAACCCGAGTTAGAACCCCATGGGTGGGAGTTATTGTTTCAACGAAAATCAAAATTATCAAACACTGAATGGGCTTCAAATTCCTTGTGGGGGGATTTGTTTTAATACAAATAAGTCGCCAGGCAGGGGAGTTATTTATGGTGGGGGATTCTAATGCAGGTTGTACGGAACTTCTCGAAACTTTTTTGGTTGTATTGTATTGTACTGTATCTGTATCTGTAATTCCAAATATTTAATCACCATCCCACCATATATATATACCCCATGATTTTCACAGTCCAGCAGCTTGTAGGCGTAGGTCGACTGTCGAAGAATAAGGTGTCTTTCAGGTCTGTGTCTGTGTGTGCCTTCCAAGCTAATCCCCCAAAACCTCCAGACTAGTATATTTTCAGTATTGAAACCTTCCATGAAATGTAAGACAAGTACGTCTCCTCTCTACTGATGACCACCTTATTTGACCATACAATTTTGTAGCACTCTTAATGGGGAATTATTTCCTCTATTCCTCTTTCCCTGTTAGGAAAAACATGGCATAAACTTAGGGTGACCATCGATGACCTAACCGGGACGGGACACCTAAAAGAAACCAGGCATTTTGGGGACTACACCAGGACACGGTGTCAAAAGTGGGGTATGTTCCGGGTAAACCTGGACAGAAGGTTACCCCATAATAAACTATGATAAACATGATCATCGCATCGCATCGGTATAAATACGAAAGATACGGCTTTGGGAGCCAAAGTGGTTCCTTATCTTTCGTATATGGCATCAAGAGTTTGTTATTGGAGACTTGCTATGTTTTTGCACTTGTCATTTGGGCTATGGACTATATGGAGTGAAGTGAAGTGAATAATGTGGAATATGGAGTGAAGTGAAGAAGTAAGCAAACTGGAAGATAAATAGGATGTGTGTGTGTATGCTACGCTGCGCTGGTGTGGAGGCTGCTGCTGCTTCTTTTGAGTTATAGGCTGATGCTGCTGGAAGGAAGGTTTTTTAGCTTATGGGATCTACTTACTTTACTTTAGATGATTACTAACATCGCATAATACATAGCATCACGGTCTTACGTATATACATCATCATCTCACTCTTTGTCTTCCCTTCGTAGTATTATAGAGAAAAACACTTCTTTCTCTGCCTTTCTCTCTTCTATCATCTCTCTCTCTCATCTCACATCTTGCTCACTAACAAAACATTATAAAAACTGGATTAACATTGAATTTAGTCTTGTTTTTCTTTATTTCCTCTCTAATAATAGATAAAAATATGAGAATTTAATACATCATCATGGAGACTCTTCTTCACTGAACAAACTATAGTAGAAAGTAGTGCGACTGAAAGTATTTAATTATTTTGTCACTTTAATATGTTGTGCTGTGAGATGGTGAGGTGAATTGTGTAAGGAATATGAAATAATAGGGAATATATATACGTATAATATTATGTATTGATTCCCTCACTTTACTACTGTCAACTCTACTCTATATATCCTCTGCTAGCAACAACAAGCATCCTCATCGAGTGGAGTCAAGAACAAATTGCACCTTTTATCCTTCACCTTCTTCATCCTTTCATTCATTTCCTCAACAATCGATAACAATTGTCAATGTGTTGTGTAATAATAATACGTAATTATGAATTACATTGTAATGTGTAGTGTAAGGTGTAGTTTCGTACGTAGTATTTGTGATTTGAGGATATAAATTGTTGTTTTCAAGAATTTTGAATTTATGTGTTATGACTTATGATTCATGATTATATTTACAATTTCAACATCTTCAATCTTTGTGCTTTGATCTTGCATCTTAAATTATGAATTAAACCACTGTGCTGTGTATTGACTCCACGCTACCCACTCCACTACGCACTACCACATTCAACATTTACTTGCATACTTGACACTCTTCACTTCGGTTGTTCGGGGGGGGAAGGATTTACCAATTACATTCAACATCGTCAACCTTTATAAACGGTTTGTTTGAATTTAAATTATGAAGTATGAAACTATGAAGTACAAAGTAATACAATCAACTCCAAACTCAATTCATAACTAAATTCAATTGTTCATTTCTGATTTGACATTCAACATTTGACATTTCATTTCACATTTAGAATTGCGAAGTAAGGCTTGTTTTTCCATTACATGTTGCACATTGTTATAATCTCATAATTCACAATTAGTTTGTCTTGCTTTTGTGTTTTGTGTTTTGTTTGTTGTTCTTTGTGTGTTGTGCTTTGTCTGTGTTGTCGTATTCTGTATTCCATATTCAGTATTTCATATTTTGTACTTAGTTCATAATTGCTTGGTTCATTCATGGTTTTAGGTGTTGTATTTTATTTATTTTAAATCTGTGTATTCCATATTCAGTATTCAGTATTGAGCAATAAGGGTTAAGGGTTCATCATAAATCACAATCCACAGTCACGACTGTTGACTGTGGAGTGTGGACTGTAATTGCCACTATAGTTGACAGTTCAGTCTGGGAACTTTCATCTTCAGCCCTCCACAGAGGGGTAAAACTGTACCCTTCCAGAGAAGGGTAATTTAGATTACTCTACAGAGGGGTAATTGCCAAAAATTGACATTGGAACAGTTTAGTTTAGTTTCATCTTTATTGTCTTTCCAGATTCATTACAAGTAATGTTCTTCCATCCGTGACATTGACACTTGCTAGTTTCTTGTTTCTAGTCAGTTCTCCATGCTCAGTTACACAGTTTTCAACAATCACATCTCGCATGTCATCAGTTGTCAGTAAAATATTGAATATCACATCATCACTTGGTAATTTGTTATTGTTTTCATTTACTCATTTGTTATTCATTATTGTTAAGTGACGGTGTAAAAGAACTGTTTAGTGCCCTTTTTAACATTGCAGTCAAGAAAAGATCGTTCAAAACGGGTTGTCATCACTTATTTCTGCCACAGCCAGTTTTAACCTACTTTGGCCATTTTTGAACTACATTGCACCATTTTGACTACGTCATCAAATAATGCTTTCCAAATAACCTCTCATTTTACATTTTCATATGAAATGTAAAATCCATGAAAACTAGACTTTATATAAATCCCAGTTCGCCTCTTTATTTTTTAATTAACAATCTTGAGTGTTAGGAAAGTTAGGATGTACTGAAGGTACATGCGATAATTATCTGGTTTAATTTAATAGCTTTCTGAAAGTTTTGGCAGATGAATGTTACTCATTTCCACCCAACGACAGAAAAGTGCATTCTGGTCACATAAAAATAGGCATACAAGAAATGGGTTACATTCAGTTAGTTTAAATTAAATAGTACCATTACTGGTAGTTCTATGAAATATAACTTGTAAAAGCATGAATGGAAACAACAAAAAATAATATCTACTTGTTTGGTAATCAAGGTTTCATCAATGAAAGACACTGTGGTTTTAATGGCATTGTTCAAAACTCTGAGAAATTATTTTGAGTAGATAACTGGCAGACAAGAAAAGCTTCTAATGTATGTGTAGGTACCGCAGTATTCTAATCTATCAGTTTTCTCAGCACAGAATGTATGGATATATACATGCGAGCTACGTTTTGTAGCAAATTTTTTGCTCTTTCTAATGGTGATATTTAAAATCATATCAATTAACGTTAAGGTCCGTGAACACGTCAAAAACTGACATGTAGTCTCCTTTTGCCACCTTACTGTGGAGCAGGATGACGGTATGTAGTTTACTTTTGGCTTTTTGGCTGTGGCAGAAATAAGTGATGACAACCCGTTTTGAACGATCTTTTCTTGACTGCATTGACGTAGTTGGGTGTAATGTCAAATGTGCAATATGTATCTGATTGTTGAATGTCCTGTATTGTGTATTGTTGTAAATGTAACACTTGCAACTACTGCTTTTGGATTGGCTTAGGTAGTACAGGTACACACAGTACAGTAGTGAAGATATAGTTCTGTGGTGAAGATAAGATTGAAGATGAACATCAGTTTCAGCTATTACATTTTTTACTAACTTATCTGTAGTCATTCGAACAAAAAAGAACACTTCCGGTGTAGTGGGATGCAGGTGTTTGTTGATGTGTAATGATTTGTATTTTTCTATTTTGGTTGGCTTATTTATGAGCTGATAAGAAGGGTAAAGAAGAAGGTGCATTATTCGGTGTCTGTATAATAAGTTATTTTATTACATGTATTTAATTAATAAATAACCTAGGTAATAACCAAATACATGTAATTTAATGTTATTCAATAACATGTAACTTACATATACATTTTGCATTTCCATGTTTGTTTGTTGGTTATCCAGTAAGTTCATTTCACACTTTGCATTGATTGGGGTTGAGTGTCAAAAATGACAGTGTATGAGAATGATGATAGTACTCATTAACTCATTAATTATGAATTATCTTAATTTCTTCTTAAGTTTGTTTATGTTTTAACTTCACAGATTACGGACTCCTATTGATCAGAACAGCCAAACTGCAAGGAAATTATGCAATTTAATAACTTTCATGTGTAACGTTTCCAGTGCTGGAATTTGGAGTTTGTTCTTATGTATGAAAAATAAAATCAGATCCCCATTCTTCAGTCGGATTTGTGTTACGCTGCTACCCGGAATCCATTTTAAATAGATACAGAAAGTAAAATCACAATCCGTCATTTATTTGTAGTTAGTAGCTGATTTCAGTCATTTCTTCCTGTAGATTACATTATTGGTGTAAAGATTAAATCTCGTCGTTTGTTTGGTGGTGGATTTTGATGTCGAATTAAGCTACTGTATGTATGTGACGCATTGAAACTTATCTAAAATTGTCTCCATTTTATTACTACATTTTCATGTAACCTCTCTTCTTGTTCGTATGTATGTATTCAATAATCGTGTACTATGAACAAATGAAGAACGCATGAAAAGATAGTAAAACACCTGTCACATCGTCACAAGGCAAGGTAAACCTGCATGTTGTATAATATAATTTACAGGAAATTCATGACAAACTAGCTTTAAATTAAAGACCTAAATATCATACTAACAAATATGTGTAATTGGATCTTATTTCGGAGGAGGTACATTTATTATATTCTTCGGCAAGGCAAACAGTTTTAGTAAAAACAAAATAAAAAAAGGTGACTAGCACGATAACATCTAGATTAAGTACGTTGAATAATTAAAATATAATAAAGTTTAACCCTATTTTTGGCGATTGTGAGTGCATCGATTAGCCCACTGCACTGGCAATTGTAGCATATCATGCGAGCATTGCTACAACTTGATAGCTCATTCTCTTATCGGTTGAAAATGTCGTGCAGACGGAAAGAGTTTTGTAGATATTTACATCGTACATGGCATAAGTGATCGTTTAATCAGGAATTGTAATTTTAAAAACAATTATATATATATAAAACATTGAGAATCTTTGGTGGTAGTGGTATTTGTTTGGTTACATATCGAATTCAATTGTTGTACTGAACCCAACCCGAATCGGTTTGATTAATTGGTTGCAGAAAACTCGGGCATGTATGGAGGAAGAAGGGTTAATTAATCTGAAGCTGCCGAAGGAGCTGCTCCTAAGAATATTCTCGTTCCTGGACATTGTTTCCTTGTGCCGCTGTGCACAGGTTTCCAGGTCATGGAATCTCCTTGCTCTTGACGGCAGCAATTGGCAGAAAATCGATCTGTTCAACTTCCAGACTGATATCGAGGTAAATTGTTCAGAAATCTTACTCATTTTTTTATTATGAAAAAAATGTGTCGTACTAGAAAATAATACTTAAAATAAAATAAACATAACCAAAAAAAATCTCCAGACTAGACCCTAGACAATAAACATAATCGAGAAAGGAGGCACGGTTTTGTTCTTCTATCTAATCTAAGTAACCAAGAAGGACAATAACAAAGAGGCAGACAGAGGCATTGTTACTGAAACTATAAGGTACCTGTAAAATGTAATCATTGATTTCACAATTACTCATCAGAAGCTGACAAGATTTACTGCTCGACCACTCGAAAGTACTAATGAAATAAGAAATGGACCAAGTTGAATGAGCTTAAGGTAGCGAAGGGAATGGGTTGCACAACGATAGCCTAGGCTATTTAGGTCAAGTGTGTAACCTGACTTTAGTTTTCAAATGCACTGTGTAAGTTGAATCATCATGATTAATGATTATCTAGTAATTGTGGAGTAACCATACCATGACGTCAGTAATTAACTACGTTAAGTTAAAATAGAGGAAATATGGAAACATTTCCCGATGAGAGTTTTTAATCTGCTTTTCTGCTGGGTTAGAGATATCAGACTCGCTTGGAATCTGAGAAATTCGTTTATCTTGCATTTTCGAATTGCCTTTTACTGAAGATAACCTAACCAAACCCCTGGCAGAACCAACTATAGAATTCCGTGCTATTATCAATTTTTCATAGTACGCCATACTTCTGTGTAGGCGAGATGAGGTAAAGGTGACATACGGCTTCTCAGAATGAACCATTAAAACAACCATTAGCCCTTATTCAGAACACTGAAAAGAAGAATTATAGATGTTTCTGTTAACTTTAATACATATTATGCAATACTTGAGTACAGATAACACGTGCTATATTTTTCCATTTACTGTGGTATATTATTTATGTTGATGCGGGGCTTCATTTCCATACCAAAGCATAGGAAAACAAGCTGTAGGCAAGATTTGTAGATTCCTTCTTTTGTTCTTAATAAATGAATACGAGCTACTGTTGGCAATTAGGTTTAATTTGTTAGCAGTTACGGCGTTTTTATTTTCATGGCTGTATTGTATTGTGATTATTCAGAATCTCAGAAATGGCAAATTATAAAATGGTGTATACTAACAGTCTAACAAGATCTATGTTTAGAGTATGAAAAGTGTTTATATTGTTAGCGTCAACCATATTGTTATTCATTCACATTCGGAATGTAATCAATCAGAATTTGGAAATATAGCAATTAGCAGAACCCAGAATTTCGTATTAGCCAGACATTAATTCAAGATCAGTGTTGTAGAAGATTCATTTATTAATCGAGATCCCGTCCATCATGACAAGAAGATTTTTGTGAAGGAGTATAGATTACATTATACTACATTGAAGTTAATGGTTTACTTAATTAGTAAAGAGTATGCGACATATGGGTTCACATCGTTTTCAATACCAAAAGAGATTAAGAGAAGGGTAGAAGAAGTGATAAGTCTATTAGTTATTCTTGTCTGTCAAATATAATTATCAGTATGTGTGTCCAATGAAGCACATTTTGAAAAAATCGTAGACCTGTCTACCACAGAAAGTCATGAAAAAACTATTTAGAACCTCCGGAGGAGTTTTTGGCACAATACTATTAGCATCGGTAGTTTAACACTAACTCTTGATGATTAGTTTCCAGGGCATACAAGCAGAATGTTTTGCTCAAATATGATTTTAAACTAATTCTAAAGGGAGTGGTGGTCGAAAATATTGCAAGAAGATCTGGTGGATTTTTGAAAAAGCTGAGTTTACGAGGATGTCAGTCCGTGGGAGACGGTGCATTAAAGACGTTTTCCCAACAATGCCACAACATAGAGGAACTGAATCTGGAAGAGTGCAAGCAAATAACTGACGCGTAAGTAATGAATCCTTTTATAACAAAATGATTGAAAGTTTATTACGATAAAGTCCATCGAAATATTTTTCTTCTGAAGGTACAATGTAAAACAATATCTATTCATTACCCCTTACAGGACATGTATCAGCCTCAGTCGCAACGGCCGCAAGTTGCAGCGGCTGGAGCTTGCTTCGTGCTCAAACATAACGGATGAGTCTTTAAAAGCATTAGCTGACGGTTGTCCTAACCTCATCCATATCAACGTTTCCTGGTGTGACAGTATCACAGAAAAAGGTGAACTTGTCTAAATTTTACTAGGAAATTAGTACCTTATAGGTGACAAGAAGATAACATGTAAATTTCGTGACGTGTTTAAAACAGGCGTTCATGCCTTATCTCGCGGATGCGTGAAGTTAAGAAGTTTTACCGCAAAAGGCAGATTGTTTATCGACAATGAATCCGTGATGCACCTTGCAAATCACTGTCCGCTACTTGAAGTTTTAAATTTGAACGGAGCATCAGTATGTTAAAATTCATATACAATTTATTTTAATTTGTGCTCTTTGTTGATTTTGTTCGTTGCAATTTATATACTTTTATCTATGAAACACAGTCCATAACAGATGAGGCTATTCAAAAGGTGGCCCAGAACTGCGCTAATATCCATTACTTATGCGTCACGGGATGTTCCAATCTTACTGATACGTCATTAATGGCATTAGCCCAACATTGCCATAAATTGAGCACTTTTGAAGCTGCAGGGTGCTCGCAGTTTACCGATGGCGGATTTCAAGCATTGGCCAGAGTTTGTGCTCTTAATTATTGGCTGTATTGTTTGTTACTAATATTGATTCGTTCATTTGTTCATTGGTATTTCTTTTAACTTTAGAACTGTCATTATCTGGAGAAAATGGATCTAGAAGACTGTGTTCTGATTACAGACAGCACGTTGACTTACTTGGCAGCAGGGTGTCCTCGTCTGGAACAGTTGGTATGCTTCTGAATATGAAGTTTAACCAGGTTTGTGGGTTCGTATGTTACTTTAACTGCTTTTCTCTTGTTTGAAGACTTTGTCACATTGTGAACTAATAACGGATGATGGTATTCGGCAACTTGGCATGGCGCCGTGCTCAGCAGAGCATTTAACCATACTCGAGCTGGACAATTGTCCTTTAATCACGGATGCCTCACTAGAGCATTTAGTATCTTGTCACAATCTTTCACGGATTGAGCTGTATGACTGTCAACTGATAACTCGAGCGGGCATTCGAAGACTGCGCGTGAGTGCCAATAATTAACCAAGTGGCTCTAGTTTTCGATTTTTGAAATTGGTTGATGCAGATTAAAATGTGTTAAATTCTTTTTTTTAACCAGAATCATTTACCAAATATTCGGGTTCATGCCTATTTTGCACCAATGACTCCGCCTCCGCCAGTTGGGGGAACGAGACAGCGTTATTGCAGATGCTGCGTCATTCTTTGAATTTCTATTGATCTTCGTGAAAAATATTGTGAAAACTCTTATTCATGTTTTGTAATATTTGAAAAAAGTAACATAAGTTAGTGTAAAATGGTAGAAAATGTGTAGTCTAATTTTTGTGACGGGACAGTGTTCAAATCAGGCAACTTAACGTACTGTCTTTGTCTTAAAAATTCAATCGGCTTGCAGTCTTCTCGGGCGACTGGAATTCTTGGTGCCCTTATTAATCACGAAGAAGTACAATATTCGATTTCTGAATTTAAGAAGCGTGCTTGTATGTCAAATTGATGTTTAACAATCAAGGACACGAAGTCTAGTACTGCTGAATTGTGCTATTGGTTTGAATGAATGAAATACTAATTGTATTATTGACTAGAGATCGGGTCTTCTGTGCTATGTTAATAATTGCTCACGATATAATATGTAAATATATGTCAATTTTGAATGCTTAATTGATCACAATTTTGAAACTAACTTTGACTTGCTGATAAAGTACAAGCAAGTTCCAGATCGTTATCTGTAAGTATTTACCAGTGCCGACTAGGTGAATCGAATCGTTCGATTTTATATTTTTACTTAAGATTTGTGTTGCAAAAGTTTTGGATTTGCTAAAGCAAAAGATTGTATTTAAGTTTCGGTATGTAATTCGAGTTTAAACGTCTTGCTTTCAAAAATTGTTTTTTTCGTTAAAGACATTTGTTTGCTTGCAGGCTGGTTAGCATAATATGTTGTTCATACAGTAAGCATGCAAACAAGCATGTGTATGCTCATTATGGCTGATGTTTCCTCTTATGTCAACGAAAGTCATTACCAGTGTTTCAATTAAATACAAAAGGGCTAGCTATTATTATGGGTGTTTACTATTTAATATTTGAAAATAGTCAGTAAAACACTGCATAATGCTATGTACGTGCCAATCAATGGCCTCCTCTGCTTTCCGCTCCTGAATTTTGCATTGATGCTCCTGAATTTCTATGAGAAACCTGTAGTTGGCAAGATAAATCTGTGTACGTTTTTGTCGAACGTTAAAGTGTGCAAATGAAAATGAGATCGTGGGTTGTGCGTGAATGAGGCGCTATAATGCGGGTTATTGTTGTAACCTGATGAAAGTTAATGTCACCGAACGCAACTATGAGCTAAAACTAATAGTATTCGTTCGATTACTCCTAGTTGTCATTTCCCATGAAATTCATTCTCAATTTCTTTACAATAATGAGTTAAATCTGTAAAGATTTGTATTGATTATTATGGCTATAGTTGCGTACAAATGCGTTTGTTTAATTTAAGTTAAGTATATGTTCATTTTAATTCTCGCACGCGTCTCGCATTTACGGTACGATAACATTAAATTGATTGTTACTTTTTGAATACGCTGATTGTAATAAGTATAGTGGTAGTGTACACAGTTTTATAAATGGTCGTTTAATTTCGGCTTTATTTTCGATGTTTATATTAATTTAGAGCGTTTGTGATTGCTGTATGTTGTTGATCGGTTGACTGTCAGAATGAATATTTATTATATTACGTAAGTTATTATCGCAGTAAAGTTGTATTCTATGTGTGTAGATTGTGGAGACGTCATATTCTTCAGTGGAAAATAAAATTATGGATTAGATGTTAAAGTAAATTAATTCCAACAGAAATTCGTAATCTAGTTGATCTTGAAATGACTAACAAAGCTAGAGAAGTTGCCAGTGAACCAACTGTAATGCTACTTTTGTTTTATGAATCAGTCTGATAGCTAACTAAAATGATAAGTAATATTCAATGTCTATATATACTTCATGTGCTGAAACAGATCTTGATTACATTGTAACGTCCGTTTTCGAAATATCGCTAAATAAAGTAATTTAAGAGTGAATAAAAACGAGTAATACATACATACAATGCACCTTATTTTTATTTTTTTACTTAATGATGGGTAGTTTGGTTGGGTATGGATACAATGCTTAATTTTGCATGCAATGAAAGTTTCAAGCATTCAAAATATGTTTTGAATTTTAAGAAGGGCATTTTTCTCACTCATTGATTAAAATGTATAATGACTTTTGACATAGGTAATAATATTATAATTAACCCTCTCAGTTCTCTTCAAGCGTTGGATTTAGTTCTTTGGAGTTTTTGTGGGTTTTTACGATGATAAACTATGATGTAGCCATCCCAAAAATTTTGAAGATAAAACAAACGGCTGCGCGTAATAGATATTACATTAGGCCCATACATGCGGATTATCTGACTTAATATAAACGTACAATAATAAAATACTTGCGTTGATTCTGACTTTAAACAACGTACTCCCCATCCAGACTAAACAGAGTAAGATTAATTGGAGACCAATAAAGACCCGAATTCCGATAAACAAGAGACCACACGTACGGGATGAAAAAATTTTCTGGTTGCTCTTCTTCAACATACCGGAATTTTAGATCCGGAAATTTCTGCACATTTAGAAAGTCATACTTATAAATCACACATTCTATTTTATTCAAATATGTTTTTAGTTTTAAAAAAGAGTACAAAAAGGTATACCCGAAGAATGTCGGGTGACCAATGGAGCACTCCGTTTTCGATACGCTCCATTACGCTTGACACACTAAGTTCACCACTGTCTGGACCCAACCTTTTCGTGAAGTACTGAATAACCTAGAAGTTTGGTGTAAGCAAACATAGAAATATGCACTGCCAATTTATGCAGAAAATATTATGTACTTACAATATCCAAGTTATAAACCAAGTCTTGAGTAGTAACATATTCTCGGAAACCGTCAAATACGTCCTTTTTGTATAACAAAGTATAGACCAAATGACGATTCTGAGCGAGCTGGTGACTTAAAACGGAGTTTAGTATCTCCAGGAGCATTCTAATCACCTCCTCCAGTACGTTTATATCCTGAACCTACTCAACACCAACAGAAATACAATGTATAATACTATCTTTGATGTACGATACTTTGAAACTATGTGTTGATTGATTACAAAAAAGTCATTACCATTTCACTCGATTTCTCTGATTCTGCTCTACTAGTTTCTGTGGTCGACTGATCCTGAAGGCGTTCAAGTAGCTTGGAATGGCGTTTAGCAAGAGTTTCAAACACGCTGATAAGCCTCTGCGCTACGTAAGGATGGAGGGAGCGGAATTTAGACGACATATTGGCCAATGCTGCGAGACAGTTAGTGTGAAGGTATTTGTCCCTCATCTTTAAAATATTGTATTGAATAGTGCGAATGATAACCAGAATAATCAGGCCACCAAGAGTAATGTCGCTGACTTTCCTTTCCGTGTACCATGGAACATTTTTGAGAACCTTTTAATTGAAAAAATGTATATTAACTTTAATCAAATAATTTAATTGATGAGATAGTTTACTGAAATACTAACGTCAAAAGAGGATATTAGCCTAAAGGAAAACCAATTTTCAACAAAAATTCTTACTATATCATGCACTTGTTGATTAAAAAGTTGATCTTCACTAAGAATCAACATTACGATGAGGCTCATGTAAATATGATACGAAGTACTTGTCGGTGCATTGTACAATGTTTTCAAAATCGGAAGTACCTGGAAGGAAATATTTGATAGGTTCGTACAAATGACATCACACAAAATTTGTCTATGTTAGACGCATGAATGAATTTACCAAAAGTTCAATATCTGAGCGAGCCATGATGTAAGACCTAAAAGCACTGTTGCGGTGAATCAGAAAGTAGAGCAGTAGTGTTGTTTCATCACTTGTCATTTTTTCACAAATAGTTTGGTACAGTTTGGCATAGCTTAGCTTAAACAATGGAGCTTCAATTCCCAATGAATCATCACCAGCTGTACAAAAACCACATTTCCCATTAATAACCAAAGATTGCAAACAAGGGCTTATAAATCATTACCTATATCATTTCCAAACGTTATTACGGATTCACGGTAAGGATTCAAGATGTTTCCACCTCCACTACTTGTACAATGGTTCATTAGAATCAACAATAAATAGAGGCTCTGATTAGGAAGGTTATGTGTTTTAAGTCCATCTAAAACGTTTTTGGACTTTCCTAATCCTACACCCTTCATCAGCATGTTCCACAATCCACCTAAATTTGCAAATATTTAATAAACAAACAAGTCATCTGGCAGATAACATTAACAACAATGAAACTCACTGGCTACTCCAATGACAATACTTCCAGCTTCATCACTGTGCCAATAAGAATACGGAGGTTCTCGCTGCTCAACGTAATTTTTCAGAAGCGCTTGAATGAATTGAGGAGCTAAGGCGACTGGTGTTCCTTGCATCATCAAACTAAGCCAAACAAAATAACCAATTCCCGTTGAAATTTACAAAAATCAAATTCAATCTAACGTATTATAGTAATATTAAACAAAAACACACACGTATTACATACATAAAAGTCGAAATTTTGTACGCTGGCTTTGACCAAAACATCTGAGCTGATAGAAGAATCGTGAGAGTGTTTACAGCTTCCAAGTGAAGTAAGTACGTGTTACTTTGTACAGGTATTTCAGCAATTATCTTCACTAAAGTTTCAATAAAAGGCTCTAAAACATCCCTTTCTTCTACATCCACTCCATCTTCGCCATCATCTAAAATAATATCAGACATAAAGTAAAATGTACAAGTATCACAAGCTCAATCGGAATACAAAACATTTGAAAACATACGTGATTCCACCGTTTGAAACTGCGTCACAAACGTTTCATCATTCATTGTTTCGACAAAGTATTTGCACAAACAGCGAGTTAGGAACAGAGCATTATACGTTTGCCACAGAAACATGATGCTAAAAATTGAAGTATTTTCAATAAGCAAAATGTTTCAACTGATATGAAACATGAGTACAGATTAGACAGGCTGGCGTGTATTTTGATAATGAACGACTTACTCAACAGTTTGGACGGATGATTTGAGTTCATTTGCTCGAAGGATGAATACTTCGACCAGGGACGTAAAATTCTTGGTGTTGACGTTATTTGCCAATAAACTGTTGCGTAGATTTTCTACCCCATTATCCATAAGAAATCCATCATCTCTAAATAATGAAATTTCCAATTTAAATAATAACAAGCAAAATAAATTTAGAATTCCAATGTTAAAAATGCAGTCTTCAAAAGCAAGTTTCAAAGAAATAAAGTTACAATGAAATGAATACAAAGGACATACTTAGAAAAAACAGGTTCCAGTGAGTGAGAAAATAGTTTATTCCAAATCGGATCATTTGGAGAAACTGCTTCCGGACCACAGAACTTTAGCAGGTACTCGTTATTTTCCAAGTCACTGAAGGTACTGCAATTTAGCCCCATTGCGTAACTAGCTGGTTTGGGATGTTGCGGATGTGGCTATTGAAAATATATCGTTTCCGTAGTGCTGACTGCTGCTGGATACCGTATTAGTAAAGAAAATCTTCCAGAGCAGAGTATGCAAGTGATTTGACTAGCTAGAAGTTATTCATTAATTTACTATATTATTTTTCGGTTTGCAGTAGATTACTCGTTTAATCTCAACAAACTTCAGGTTTCAGTTCTTTCGGATGTAATTTCACATCTTATGTCACACAGTTTTTAGGCTGAGTGATGCTAATTAAACGTGTGAAATGAGAGTTTGTTGTGAGTTGACATGGTAACAAACGGAAGTCTCAATGAATGAGTTCTTGGAAAGTTAATTTAATTTTGAAAAAAATTGAGCTTTGAGCTTCCACCGGTTACCGGCAACCGGGTAACTTCGTGCAATGCGAATAGACAATCAAACAACAACAACGGACTGTCAGTTTATCGTCGTTATAGTTTCCTTCTTTCTGTAATGTAATGGGCTACAGGCTACTAGCTGTCAACTAACTGCTGATCCTTCCTTCCTATGCCGTGTTCTATGGAGTAAGGCTCGTATGTTGTATGTACTGTTGACTGTGTACTGAAAAAACAAACAAATACGTTGTAAAAATGACAAAAAAATGAAAATAAAATAAAATCTACGATAACTATATGTAATATATGCTATATCATTAATTATACTTTACTTGCTTCTTTAATGTCAAAGATTGAAGCTACAAGAATTGTGCATTGAAGACTACAGACTACACACACCGATTCAAAATTTTGAAAGTTAAAACTCCGTTATTTTGTATTTACCAAATTGTACAAAATCAATGGACGTGAATCTACACAAAGTATGCAGTTGATTCAATAATGACTTGGCGGTTCGTTTGTGGTTTGTTAAAATTAAAGCCTTTCAATTGCTATGGTATCAGAATCATCGTAGTTTTGAGTTTTGTAATTTTGAATTTTAAAATAAGTAAACAGTAAAGTTGGAAAAAGACACGTCAACAAACAATCACGGCTACTCAAGTGAATAACGTGACTTATTGTGAATTGTTTTATGGAAAAATAATATATATGTCAATCAAATCAGATTTGCTAAATAACAGGTTAGAATCATAATAATAAAGTATGTAATAATTATTTTACATAATAATATTATTATGTTCCACTCCACACTCTTCTTCTCCTGTCAAATTTCAATTCAACGAGCTTAATATTTTCTATGACTACTCTGCATTTTGTGCATTTCCTTCACAGCTTTCCATGAATCATTTTATTAGCAAAAATCTGCATCCGAATCCTCCTCCCAGCCTTTTCTCCTTCATCTGAAGAGAGTAAAATTGCCTTGAGATTTTAGAGAATTCATGCACCAAATCATCTCATCATAAGATGCTCCGCAACCTCTTTTACGTCAATTTCACTAGGGAAACCTGAGAACTCTGTACATTTTTCCTAGATTCAATATTGAAATCTTGGTAGTCGTAGTATATAGTTCTGTGGTCTGTGCATTCTACCTATATCTTCAAAGCTACTTTCCACGAAAAACTAGTAGAACACAACCATCCTATTCCGCAAATGAAAAACCCAAATGGATCAAGAGAGGCTTCTTAAAAAAGTCCCTGTTGGACCCGCTCGGCTCGCTCTTTATGGCTGCTTAGAAAAAACCCTTGCACTGACGTTACTTTCAAAGGTACTTTACAAAAACCATTGAACCCCTCAATCGAGGATTCTTGCGAATCCTCTC